>JAJJHQ010010279.1:345560-364081 GCA_021223825.1 Drosophila ironensis
TAACTCCAGAGGCAAGGGCACTGCTGGACCAAAAAAGACACCTCAGAAGGCAATATATTGAGTCAGGCGATCCTGCAACTAAGCAGCTACTATCTAGCGTTTCTAATAGACTGCACAGGTTGCTAGCGAAAACCCGCCAAAAGAATATCGATACCCTGCTGGAGGCAGCCGGCCCGGACAATTGCAGCGACTTTTCGATATGGAAGCTAACGAGAGGAATTAAAAGACAGCCGCTTGTCCAATCCCCAATACAGAGCCACAGTGGCCACTGGCTTAAGAATGACTCCTACAAAGCAAATGCTTTTGCTGAACATCTGTCTGCTACCTTCACTCCGTTTCAACTTCCAGACGCCTCACACCACGATGAAGTTGCAACCTTCCTAAACGTTCCCGTCCAGCCTGCGCGCCCCATAAGACACACCACGCCGCAAGAAGTCACGCTGCAACTAAAGGCGCTTAATCTGAAAAAGACTCCTGGACCCGATGGCATCCGTCTTCGTATTTACAAAATCGATATCCCCAAAATGACACATAATTTTAAGTTTGCTAAGTCCGCTGATCGCCAAACACGTGCATGCAAAATTACGTCGAGATCGGACAATAAGTATAGAATATATGACCAATTAAAGTTTTACCAACCCATTTTCACGGCAACGGCATGCCGTGGCAAGAGAGGTACATGGTATTTCGTTGTCGAGAGATCTCGACTACAGTGTTTCTACTTGTTTTCTATCTATTGTAATCTCCAAAATCTAGTCGTTCATACGGACAGAAGGACGGACGGACATGGTTAGATCGACTCGGCTGTTGATGCTGATCAAGAATATGTATACTTTTTGGTACATTGTGTAGTAAAACGTACCTGAATTCCCTTGAAAAATTTAATTTTATTCAGAGAAAAGGTGTTTGCAAACTGCATTTTTGTTCGAGCTCTTTGACCTCCTTAAAAATGTCCAGTAATGGCACCCAGTGGGACAAAACGGGAAAATTATTATAAAAACGTATGCTTATAATTTATATTAGTAACCTTTAAAAAATCGTACGTTACGAACAAATTGCGCATAAGCCCAAAAACGACCGAATGGAGCAGCACACGTGATCGCTTGCAAACCATGGAGCATGCAACGGGGGCGTTTAAAGCGGAAAGTGAAGGGTTCAACTGCTTGCAATTGGTGGCGCAGCATTTGCATCCATTCCGGAAATACGCTGCCACAAAAAAGGGCAGGAGGTGCGGCCAAATCAGGCGACCGGGGCTCCTCAATTGCACAGTGGAGACTGATTTAAACGGAAAGCTCACCTATAAAAGATATATGAAATTATGTACTTCTTTTTGCTATTTAAATTTATGAATTCTGATAGATTAAGTTTGTGTGTTTTATGAAGGCAATATAATAATAAAAGGTTCGTATTTTACCTAAGTGATTAAGAAACTTTATTTTATGTTTGTATAAACACTTTATGCATACCTACTCTTTTGGCCGCAACGGCAGCACTCTTCGCTGGTTTTCGGCCACCCACTTGTCCAGTTGCATTGGCAGAACGGAAACGGGTCCTTGGGGCGTCGACGCCTCGTCCTTTCGTATTTCGTGCCACCCCCGTCCGTGTGTCCGTGTGTCAGGCAGACAGCCGGCCGGCCACAGGATACAATTGTGCATGTGTGCGGCACCTTGCTTTGTCCCGAAAATTTCCATCGATTTGATTTATATGCAAAATATTTAAATTTTATTGCCAGTTTGCATATGGCCCAGACAGACGTACATGGCCCGGCAGGCAGGACCCAGGAGGCTTAAGTGAGATCGATAGTTATAGTTGTGCCGTATACGTACGTCCGTATATATTGAATCCTTTGCAAAACAGCTGAGCCCGAAGGATATAGTGGAGCGAAGGAGTGGAGATAATTTATGCAGCTTTCGGTAATATTGAAAACGAAATTTAAATGCAAACAAGGGAAAGTGTTGGGAAAGCAATCCCCGAAAACCTCACCTGTTTTCCCAGCTTGCTGGCTTGTTTGTTTGGGGTTCTTCCGAGAGAAGGGAAAGGCCGGACCGGGCCGGAGGAGGACAAGGGGGAGCAAATTGATTATGGACTAAATGGCCAACGATTAAAGGCCATTGAAGTTTCGGCTGTTGGCCCGGCCGGGAGAATACAGCCTTAGTCAAAATGCAGCTAATGAGATGCTCGTCGCCATCCGCACAACTTGCAACTTTGAGCATTTTTCATTTTGTCACGAACAACACAAACAAGGATACAGCCAGGAAGGCAGGCAGGCAGGCAGGCAGGCAGGCAGGCAGGCCAGCAAGGCGGCAGGATAAAAAAAGGCCGAGGCGTGGGAGGCGTGTCAGAAATTATGTTGATTGTTTGCTCTAGCCAAGGAAATAATTAAGCAAGACGTGGCAGCAGCGGAGACAGCGACAAGAAATTCACAAAAACTCCAGCATTTCGTTCGCTGGCGCCAAGTCAAAAATGTATGTATACAATCCGGAATATACTTGTATATATACGAAATTATATCCAGCGTCTTTATGCAGGGAGAGAAAAATTGTGCAGTATTAATCGCAATAGAATACCCTTATAAATAAGAGAGAAAACAAATATTAAAATTCAATTAAGCTTAGAAGTTTAAATAAAACATTCTTGAAGGCTTTTTAACTAGTTTCGTTTTGTACATACCTTTAATTAATCAGAAACAAACTCCTTTTACTTGATTTCTTTACATAAAGTAGCGTATTTTGGTATTAATAGAGCTTTTAAATTATTACGGAGACCTAAATATAAAGCATTCTTGCAACAAGGCTTTAAATTGTGTGTAATCCCTTGAAATACTTCCATGAGGACCTTTCTTTCCCTGCACTTGCGTATATCACCCTCATCAGGCCCTGCAAAAACAAATCCCAAATTGTCAACAGCTTTTTGTGACTCACTGTATATGTATTCGGTTTTTGCTGCCGCTGTTGCTGCTTCTCCAACTTAATCTAATTAGCGAGGCACTTGGAACTGCAGTTTTGATTTACATTTCGAGCTGCTAGCTGGAAATTAGCCAGGGAAGCGGGAGGAAATCGCAGGGGCCGGCCAGAAGGGCTCCGCCCCCCCTCGCAGAAAGTTTTACCAATTTCCGCACACAATTCCAGCCAGAAAGCGATGGCCGCGCAAACTGTCCGCCCCGTTTGCCTTTGATTTTAGCTACAATTTTCGGTTCATTTTATCGCATTTCATTAGTGTTTGGAGCAAAAGCGATTCTGATTTCCAATTTCCCAATTTTCATTTAGTTTTTGGGCTTGCACCTCGCACGCCCCGCCCGCTAATCACCAATTCTCAAATGGTATTTGCACCGCCTCCCCCTGGGGGCATTCTAATCCAAGTTGCATGGGGATTTTATTTATTTATTACGTATACGCAGAATGTCGGATCGAAGCGCGTTCCTTTGTCCTGCCGAGTCCTTTTGTGTGGATTTTCGGTCCAACTGGGCAAATATTTGACGAGCGCTAAAAGTTTGGCAGGGAGGGGCTTGAATTCGCTTGATAAGCGATAAGCCTCGTCTCGCCAGAGCCATGAATAAATTAACCAAAAAACACTGGCATTTTTGGTCAAGAAAACATCATAATTTTTTTCTGTGAAGGATTAGGGGAAACGCTTTGGAGCACAAACAAAATTGAATTTAAAATATTTCATGCGGCGCTTTTCATTTTCAAATAAAGCAAGTCCTTTAGAGTGGTTCTATTTTAGGGTATACAAATACAAGCTTCAAGCTTGAATTTCCCCATTGAAATGTTAAAAATTCACATTCTATTTTCTTTAATTTTCCAATATATCTGCCGTAAAATATACCTTATCGATATACATCGATTAAGTAGGCGTTTTGCACCGATGCCTAGCCGCAGTAGGCCTAGGATAAATTCAAACGAACTGTCGTCGCCCTTGGCAGCTCGAATCGAATAGTCTCAGTTGCAATCCTGCCTGGTCGGTAACGACGAAATTAACTAAAAAAAAAAAATCTGAAATAAATTTTAATTTTCATCGATCCAAAGTAAGAGAAAAAGCTGAGGTAAGTAAACCAGACGTGTAAGTACCGTGTATTTCTAGAATTGTGATCCAGCAGACAATGGACAACAAGAGAATGAACGAAATTTTGACCGCAGACGAGATTATCACGGCAATAAAGGGTATCAAGGTGCCAAACCCAGTGATAAATGCCATCTACTGGGAGGATCCTATTGTGAGTACCGCATGGTTTTGCGGCGGGCTAATAGTCATCGGAGTGATGGCCGAGTATACTTTCATAAATCTGGTGAGCATGTTTATCATGCTGTTGATGATCCATTGCATATGCTATTCATTCATCTGCCGCTATACCAACTTGCGTCTACCTGAGAATTTCATAATCCCTCCAAAGTACTTGGATGTATCGCCCTTGACTGTCCTTAAAGGGATCAATACTGTCACCATATGGATTAATCGCTCGGTTTGCACAATGGGACATCTGTTGATCGGCGCCCATATATGGAAATGCGTGGCCTTTTTGGTAATAATAATCGAAATACGTTCCCTATTGATGTGCATGGAGCGCAAAACAGTTTACAAGATGGGTGAGTAAACGAAATATGTTTAGTTTACAAAGCTAACCTTTCGCAATAACAATAAGCTATCAACAATTCACCAACACCAGCACACCAACGTCTATACTTCAGCACAATACTCCAAGGGCATTACGAAATATGTTTAGTTTACAAAGCTAACCTTTCGCAACGATAATAAGCTATCAACAATTCACCAACAACAGCACACCAACGTCTATACTACAGCACAATCCTCCATTACGAAATATGTTTAGTTTACAAAGCTAACCTTTCGCAATAATAATAAGCTATCAACAATTCACCAACAACAGAACACCAACGTCTATCCTTCAGCACAATCCTCCAAAGGCATTACGAAATATGTTTAGTTTACAAAGATAACCTTTTGCAATAAAAATAATAATCAACAATTCACTAACAACAACACACCAACATCTATACATCAACACAAGCCTCCGATGGCATTAACAAGAAGAACCTTTCAAACATTACGTCAATGTGAATAGGATTTACCACAAACATTTAACAATTGCGAACAATATATTGATATCTCACTTCTCCCCGCAGCCCTCTGGCTGGCTTTTATTCTACCCAAGATTTTTGAAGAGTTCTTTCGTCGCGTTAATCTTTTATGGATTGAGCCGCTGCCTGTGGAATCCTTTGTATACTGGACGATCGTCTCAATAATTGTAATCAAGGATATGCTTCGCCAGGCCATCAAGGAGGTCGGCATCGCTATATCTATTATGCGCAAGGCTGTGGTAAACCTTGCTATCGCAACCAGAGACTTGATATTTCGAAGCGGCCCAAATGTCGTCGTGCAAGCAATGTAACACAAAAACCCCTAACGGCACCGCAGGACTTACTTGGACTTTTACATAACTATTCTATTACTTTTTGACCTCTTATATCGAAAATTCCACAACAAATTACACACTTCAACCAGATAAATCTGTGTTTTATTTGCATATATGTATGTTGGTTTGTGCTTGCACAGTTTAGTGCAAGGTGAGCATACTTGCTGCTCGGCAAACAGGTGAAACTGTTGGGAAATTTGTGAAATTTCGCTGCGAGATTTAATTAAAGCCTGTAGGGACGCTAGTGACTTGCAGGCGATAAAAATCGCGCCCGAACGTGACAAACGGGCCGATGTGNAGTGCAAGGTGAGCATACTTGCTGCTCGGCACTGTTGGGAAATTTGTGAAATTTCGCTGCGAGATTTAATTAAAGCCTGTAGGGACGCTAGTGACTTGCAGGCGATAAAAATCGCGCCCGAACGTGACAAACGGGCCGATGTGAAAGCTGAAAGCTGAAGGCGTCAGGCAAACAAGGATACAAGGACACCGGCATACCCAATACCGGAGGGATGGAGGGATGGAGGACGTGTGTGCTGCTGCTGCTGCTGCGGCTTTGGTGCGGATTGTTTACCTTTCTCGGGGGCCGATGCAGTGGTTAATCATTAAAGCCGCCTCCGGGGGCGTGGCGTGACTCAAGATGGTCAGAGATTTACTCCTTTTGCGCAGAGGGGCGGCTACTGCGGGGGGTAAATCACTGCGGGCATTAAACATTTGGGGAGCGGGGGAAGGGGCAAGCGAAGGGTGCAACAGGATGTGGGCGGCGGGAGGGAGCTGATGGCGCCGAGGCGAACCCGCGGCAGAACCTTTTCTTCTTGCAATTTGCACTCAATTGCAATTTCCGTTTGCTACGTGGCTGCCACGTGCAAAGTCCTGCAATTCCCCTGCCCTAAATTTCCCCCGACATTTTCCCACCGGCTCTCCCTCGTGCGGCGCTTTCCAACCTGCTGCCTACGTGCTGAGCGGCGCAAAACGCGCAGAAATTTGTTTTGCCATTTTGTTTAGTTGTTTAGTTGTTGTTCCTGCGGCCGTGGAGGCGGTGGCACGCCCCTCGCTTTCCGCCCCCACCATCTGCAGTGCATGTTGTGTTTTTTCTTTTAAATATCAATATAAAACGTGACAGAATGGACTTTTGCCTCGACAAAGCTCAGGAAGCAGCACACTTTCCGGTTACACTTCGGCCAAAATATAAGCCCCCGGTATTTGGGTAAGTTCCATTGAACATTCTCTGCACTGGGAATAATTCTTAAGCACATATTTGAATATAATTCATAATACAAGCCGTTCTTTAGAAATGTTTTAATAATCTTAGCAGCGAAACCAAGAAGAGGCATCACCAAGTATCAGTTACGAGTAAAACAATTGTTTTTAGAAAATATCTCGCTCGTTTGGTAAGCTTCGCCTAAATTCGTTTCAAAAGCAAATAAAAGGTACTGATATATGATATTGTATAAAATATAAAATCAACTTGAGAATATGGAATACAAAATAGAACTTAGCTAGTTACATTTGTGGTCAAGTATTTAGAGTAATTTCAACTCTTTAATGTGTTCTTCTTGTACATATGGGTATATAGCATTTGCCGATGAAATATTGCAGCTTTGAATTCAACAAATTCCCTCCGGCTTCTTCTGCCAGTGCAGTGTTTAAAGCAAATCTGAAAATCTGGGTAACAGGGAACAGAATTTCCGTAAGCGGTTTAACTGCCCGGCAATGGGCCGGCATAAGTAGGCAGCGGTCAGGGGTGGTGGAAATGTGGGTGGCCACGCATTATAATCCGTTTATGGACACCCCGGCCGCCTCCTCCCAGGCGCACACTAAAATCCAAGGTAGCCAGAAAATCCGGATGATGATTCCCCAAGCAGGCGGCGGCTTAGGTGCTTACATTACATTACAAAGTAACCCGAACCCCTTTCCAACCGGATCACAGTTTGTTGCCGAGAAACCCGGAGCTTCGAGTGTGGGATATGGCGCAGTGGAACAAGAGCCAGACTTCGATGTCCTCCATCATGGAGCAGGTGGAGGAGCATGCTGCGCTGGACAGTGCTCAGCAAATGCTCACCCGTATATCCGACAACTGCTTCCGGAAGTGCGTGGACTACCCCTCGGGGTCGCTGCGGCCCGGCGAACAGCGATGCATAAAGGTGTGCATGGATCGCTACTTGGACTCCTTCCACCTGGTGGCCAGGACTTTCAGCCGCCGCCTCGAGCGGGAAGCAGGCCTCAATTAGCAGTTTCTGGTGACCAGGACTCTCAGCCGCCGCCTCGAGCAGGAAGCAGGCCTCAATTAACAGTTTCGGGATACCCTGTATACCCTTTGCATTCCTTTTAAAATGCCACAATAAATATAGAAAGCATACAAGTACCTACTTTTTTTTAATTTTGGGAAAGCTAATGCAAACATTTTGGAATAATTAATTTAAGCAGAGGATAAGGCTCTCTTTGAGGTGGCGGTTTTTAGACGAAAATATCAAGAAAATACAGTTTTTTCGTTGGTTAATACTCCAAAAAGAGCTCGCTTCCGTTCGTATTAGTCGGGAAATTTATGATATCTGCACATTTCGAAATCGCAGAACCTTGCACCACAAAGTTCCTAAACATTACACTTAATTTAAGCAGAGGATAGGGGTAAAGTCTCTCTTTTAGGTGGCAGTTTTTCTGTTTTTTGGATGCTTTTCCATTGATTGATAGTCGAAAAAGAGCTCGCTTCCAGGTCTTGCGGGCTACCTTGAAAACGCATGCGGTTGGAGTACATCCAGGTGGGTCCGGGGATCCTTTTGGCATCCCGATTTGAATGGGAAAATCAGACACAGAGACAGAGTGCATTGGCATTGGTGAAAGGTGGTGCCAGCGCGTTTTCTAAGGACGAATCCCCAGCCCCAACCCTCTGGAGCCTTTTCGTGGAAGGCCACATAATGCCGGCGGGGCTGGGCGAATTGAAAATTGCATTCAGCGAGTGTTTTATGGTGCAACTGCAAATGCAACGGCAACTCCCGCTGAAACTGCAAATGCGACTGCTTTATGAATGCATAATTTTATTATGCACAAATTCTATTTACAACGCGACACGTTGCGTGAACGGTTCATGATTTGCACACAAATGCGAGGGCAGTTCGCAAAGTAACCCACAGTTGGGAGGGCCGGCACAATGGGGAGCAACTCAAATGTGAACGCACACCCGGCTGCCCATTTGATTGTAATTAATATTTGCATTTCAATAGCATTTTCGCTGGTTGCCTGTAAAACCGGGTTTTGTGGCCTGCGGCCAAATATTTGCACCGTCCACGCCCCCAATTATCACATATGGCGGGCCATTGATTAAACATTTAACTCTCCATAAGCATTTTAATAACTGTTTTTCGCCGCCCGCAAAAAACAATTTCCCACTTTTTGTCCCACTCGCTGTGTCGCTGTCCCTTTCTGTTGGCGCACAGCTACATATCTCTCTCTCCTCCTATTTAGCTAAGTATACCCGGTCCTCAAAAGGATCGAGGGTATATTGAATTCGTGCGAATGTATGTAACAGGGAGCAGGCCCAAAAAAGTGTATGTATATATTCTTAATCAGCCAAGCCCGTCTGTCCGTATCGAGGACTACACTTTTGAGAGAATGTTATAATTGACAGAGAAAAACCAATGGCATAGTCTTAATTGTGTGATAGCAGTTCAACAGAAGTTTACCACCCCGCTTCCGAAATTTTACCTCTAGCCTCTCCATGCTCATCCAAAAAACCGCGAAATCTAATAAGTACTCCAGACCTGGTCATTGTCTGGGTCTTTTCTTCCTTATTGCTGCAATCTGCTTGGCCTCGGACTTTTGTAAGCAGTAAACCGCGACGACGCACTTCCTCATTTCCGATGGTTCAGTAAATCCCTGCGAGACTTGCAGCGACGGTGACAGTGGGGAGTCTGAGCTGAAGAAACTTCGAGATCACCTTAAATTGTAAAGGAGGAAAACATTAAAGACGGACAAAACTAGGTCATGAATTAGGAACCCTGCACATGCCTTTTACATAGTAGCCTGCGACTCTTCTTCCTGGTTTTTGGTGGATCTCCTTGGCCTCCGTGTTCCAATTGAACATCTTTTTGATGCAGCGGATCGCTTGGATGCACTGCTTCAGGGGAGATGATGCAGCAATTTCTTGGATGACTTCCAGCGAAGCTGACAGTCGATACCCTAAAGCGGGGAGATGAGGCCAAAGGGGGACCCTCTCGATCTCGATCTCATTGGTCTTCAGACACGGTGCAGGATATCGCTTCCTCAGGCTAGATGGACGAAAAATTCAATGTTTGACTTCCAGCGCAAGTTACAATCCAGGTCTGATACGCGGGGATATGAGGACACATGGTCCTCTCGATCTCCTCGGGCTTGCATATCTCTGATGCAGCGGATCTCCAGGTTCAGGTGATGCAGTGACCGCGACAGCCAATCCACAAGGCGGGAGATGACGTCAAAGGAGTCAATGATCCTCCATTTTCCAGTAGATCGTTGACGGGGAGAGCGGGCGGATCCGATGCTGGAGATGCGCTCAGGATGACGTCTGGAAAGGAAAATTGGTGGGAAACTAGAGGGAAAGGGGGGGGGTTAAAAATTAGTTTACTTATTCAAAAATTCGGCTCGATGAAGCTTAAGCAATTATCTGTTAACAAGAACCAGTAAAGAATTCTAATTAAGCGGAAGCGTCGAAAAACCACAAAAAACATGTAAGAATGATTATAGTCGAGTGTCTCGACTATTAATACCCGGTTATCAGTTTCTGCCTGATTTTTAGAACATTATAATTTTGAAATTGTGGGTGCAACAATTTTTTGGTAATTTGTGTTTGTAGGTATGTGTGTGTATGAGACGTACGCGGCATGTTTCTATGGAGAAGCTATGTGGGCGGAACACATTTTTGTCATTTGCGCGGACACAAGTCCACAAAAATATCAATGGTATTTATTTGCATATCATATATTATTTTATTGCAGGGGTGTTTAGCAGCGACTTCCCGGTGCATTTTCGGAGACGATGATATAGGTTTTTGTGATTTTTATGGTTGATCTCATTGTTTGCTGCAATGGAAGCAATTGTTCCCGTAATTTGTCGGGTTTCGACCAAACCTCAATATAGAGTATGGAAAAAAATATAATTTGAAAAAAAATATATGTTTTTTCCGATTGACCGCGGTGGGAATCGAACCTGGCTGGAAAGTTGTGAAAATTTTGAAGTTTAAGAAATTTTTTAAGAAACTTACTGAGACACCGATCAATGTAGTCGTATCGTAGCTCAGTGAGCAAAGGAACAGCCCAGCTCAAAACCCCGTCGGCCCAGGTTCGAATCCTGGTCAAACCCTATTTTATCATCCGAAATTTCTATGTGTAACTTAAATAGACGATTTGGATGCCGTGCGTCGCCGCCGGGTGGTAGCCGACCTGGTAAAGGGGCCGGGTCGGTTCCCCTGGTCCGGGTTCGAGTCCCGGTAGTAAGTAGCATGGCACATAAACAGACTACTTCCATTGCGTCACACAAACACACACACACACACACGCACACACAACACACTTACACCAATGCCCTTCTTCAGCCCACGACCATTATGGCAACGGAGGCGGATCGATGATTGATTAGGATTAAGTATAAAGTGATTTCCCCAACAAACCAGCGATTGACACAAAACAGAGGATCTGGGAACAAATGCGATTATGGAACAGGATGTATGATATGATATGCGATTATAATAGTACTGTAAAATAATATAATAAAATTTTTGCCCCTTGGCAAAATATTTTTAAAAAATTTACAAGTCTGTTCCCACAGAGATCAAGATTATCAAGACCGAGATTTCTCGAAGTGGGTGGGTAAAAATGTTATTGGCCATATCTTATATACTTTTTGTTTGATCTAGACGTACTTTGTCATGCATGTGTATGGCAATCAGCGGACTTAGCGGACTTCAAATTATGCATCTAGCTTTTACCATTTTGGAGATATCGACATGACATTATCTGCATAATAGTTTAACGGACCTAAGGCAAAAAGAAATAGCTGCAGCGGTTCTCCAGGTTCAGGTGAGATGATGCAGCAGATTCTTCGATGACTAAGGTGAAGCAGTGAACGCGTCAAAGGAGTCAATGAAATTTCCCTTTTCCAGTAGATCGTTGACGGGGAAAGCGGGCGGATCCGATGCTGGCGATGCGCTCAGGTTGACGTCTGGCAAGGAATACTGGTGGGAAACTAGAGGGAGAGGGGAAGGTAAAAATTAGTTTACTTACTCAAAAAATCGGGCTCCATGAGGCACAAGCAATCA
This sequence comes from Drosophila ironensis, assembly GCA_021223825.1. Taxonomy (NCBI): domain Eukaryota; kingdom Metazoa; phylum Arthropoda; class Insecta; order Diptera; family Drosophilidae; genus Drosophila; species Drosophila ironensis. The sequence goes on from JAJJHQ010010279.1 coordinate 357,278, forward strand.
TCTGACAGACAGCTCCACACGAATAGAATATATTGGATATATGTAAGAATATCACTCAAGTATCTCTTGAGTATCTCTTGCTCGATCCGCAACCGCCTGTGCTGTTCCTTTTGAACCACACACGGCGACAGCAACGCAACGCTGTTGTCTCGCTAAAACGGTAATTCTCAGAACAGACAACAAAACCCATAAGCCCGACAATACAGCGTGTCGCGCCACCTCTTGTGGCGCCGCACAGGCAGCTCTAACGGTACCTTGCAAAGCAAGCGAGCGACAACGAAACAATCACATCGCAAAGAAGCAAAGCACAATGCGAAGAAACAATTCTGTGGAACACAAACACCCTGACATATACCAATCGCCGACACACATGATATTGCGTAATGGTCTGAGGCAAGCGGCTCGAAAATAATTGAAACTAAAACAAGTAGAAACGCTGTAGTCGAGATTCCTCGACAACGAGATACCATGTACCTCTCTTGCCGTTGCCGTGGGAAGGGGTGGGTAAAACTTTAATTGGCCATATCTTCTATATTTATTGTCCGATCTGAACATAATTTTGCATGCACGTGTTTGGCGATCAGCGGACTTAGCAAACTTAAAATATGTGTCATTTTGGAGATATCGATTTTGTAAATACGAAGACGGAAAGGGGCGTGGCAAAAATTTAAAATAAACTCGACCTCTGTACACATATAACGGACCTAACGGAAAAAGAATTACACCTTTAACTTTTACCATCTTCGAGAACGATGTGTTCATACATACAAACGGACAGACAGACAGACAGACATAGCTAGATCGACTCGGCTGTTGATGCTGATCAAGAATATATTCACTTTATGGGGTCGGAAATACTTCCTTATCCCTGTTACATACATATCACAAACCTAATATACCATTTGTACCTTAATGTATTTTTTACTGCAGATTGGTCTAAATCTTCGACATTTTACATGGTATAAAAATTAATTGCCTATTCATAATTGTACGATACCAGTGCAGCACAAGTTCGGTTTAAAAATCGGCACCCCCACACCCTCACAAACTGCGAAAATCGCGTTTTTCCGAATATTTTTCTGAACTGAACTGAATGTTCGTGCGAACATTACCATCCACTGTCGAACTTGTTCGCACGATCACAGCCAAGATAGAATTGTTTCTAGCTTTGTCGAACACCATACTTGGCGGCTACACTACCCCCAACGTCAAACATGTCGCCGAGCCGAACATGTTCGTCCAAAAGGTTCGACTGTGGATGACCCAAGTTACTTGATCAAGTAGGCTTTTTACCGGCAAAACACGTACACCCAGATTTCTATTCCAACAAATTCAGTTTACAGTTGGCTGCCAAGCAGCAAGGTACAAGTTATATTATTTTTTTTTTTATATTTTTCAACAATTTATTTTATTTTATTTATTACAAAATATCCTCAGAATGTATCGCTGGAGTTTAGATAGCCCTTATTAGTTGGACGTTATATTTAATTTTTTGTATATTTTTCTCACCAATATAATTTTTTTTGTGTTTTATTCATCAAAGATGGTTTTTCAATCATCTTGACAACCCAGAACCCCATTATGTTTCTTGACAATATGATTTATGTTATATTAATTGTTTTTTTTTCTCACATTTTTTTTTTATTCATCAATGGAAGTCACTTCTAGGGCGATGTATAGGTACTGAGGTAGACCAGTTTGCACAGAACGTAATATTTTTTGTGATTTTTCTCACCAATATAATTTTTGGCAATTTAATCCTATCGATTGCCTCAACTTTTTCTTTGCTAGGTTTCAGACCGTCTGAATTCAAAACGTGCCCTAAGAACTCTATTTCGCATTTGGCAAACTCGCAATTGTCAATTTGAAGCTTTAAGTTTGCCTTCTCCAAGCAATTTAATATTTTGGTAAGCTGTTTAATATGCTCTTCGATTGTTTTCGAAAATATAAGAATATCGTCCATGTAGACAATACAAAAATGGTCTAGTAGATGGTTCATAAGCTGTTGAAATGTTGCGGGAGCATTTCGGAGGCCGAATGGCATTCTGAAGAATTGGTAGTGCCCGCTAGCAGTTGAAAATGCCGTCTTTTGGATATCGCCCTCGCTCATTTCAATTTAATAGAAACCCTTTGCTAAGTCTAAGGAAGAAAATATTTTACATCCGTCCAGCTTATGAAATATCTCATCTATATTGGGAATAGGATAACGATCTTCGATTGTTTGCGAGTTTAACTTTTTGTAGTCGACAACGAGTCGCCATTTCGGTTGATTTGATTTATCCAATTTCTTTTGGACAACCCATAAGGGACTGTTGTACGGGCTATTCGAATGCCTTATTATTCCTTGTTTTAGCATATCGAATATTTGTTTGTTAACTTCATTATTATGGGCCTCGGGATACCTATAAGCTTTCGAATAGATAGGAATATCATTTTTTGTATGTATTGTGTGTTTAACTTCACTCGTGAAAGTTAAATTATCTCCTTCTATATACAATATAACTTCAAATCGTTTTAAAACTGGAGTGTGTGGTTATTGCGAAATCGGATTGAGATATCCTAACGACACCAAGGCTAGCGTACACTTCCGGACTATTTAACGTATTAGGGGGACGAGTATAGAAGTTTAGTTTAACGCTATTCAAAGTAATCGTCTGTTCTGAATAGTTTATTATTGCGTTCAAGTCATTTAATATGTTGCCTCCTATTATGCCATCGTGAAAATATCGTGGAAGTTGTATTCCAAAAACTTACACGAATAATTATTTGTCCCAAATTCTTTAAATGAAGGAAACCTACATAGTTTTTGTATCTGAATAATGTTTCCCATTGCTTTTACTTGAACATCGATGTTTCATTTCCATTTTGGGTGCAAATATTTTCATTAATGATACTGAATTCCGCTCCAGTGTCGATAATGAACGTCTCTTTGAGATGATCGTAGTTTTATATAGGCTAGTTTTGCTGGATCCCCTAATTGAAAATTTATATTAATATGACCTATGTCCATTTGACTAACTGAATTATTATTTTTACGGGTTACGATTAGCTACCTGTAGAGGCTGGATAGTGTTATAAGACATTCTAGAATTACTAGATGGCTTAGCGGCATAACTGTTATTATAGCGGGTTCTATTTTCATACCCATTTGTGTTTTGCCTGATGGAACTGCCAGGATTTTCCTCTACTTGTGCTTAATTATGGTATCCATTTTGAGTTCTTTCATTTCGATTGTTACTATCGTTACTAAAATATTTTCTAAAAGGAGGTTTGTTGCTACATTTTTTTCGAATTGGTCCGTACAAGGTATAACTTTGATGGCGGGCATCTTCAATAATTTTGTATGCGTCATCCAATGACGAAGGGTTTCGTGCAAAAATCATTGTTTTCGTTGGCTCAGGAAGATTGTCTTTAAACACTCTAAGCGAGATTCTGTTTACTTCTTTGGTGGTATACGTCCCGTCAGAGTGTGTTAATATCCTATTGTGCAGTCTATTGGCAATTTCGTTTATTTTGTCGTGATATTGCTTTATTGTATATTCTATTATACATAGTTTTAATGCGTCCATCAATTCGTCACTACTTTCCCTTTCACCGAAATGTTTTATTAGTATTTCTTACAGTCTTTCCCAGGTCGTAACGTTTCCGTACCTATGCAAAACGGGTCTTACTAAGTAATCCACAATATTTCTTTTTTAAAAAGTTAAAGAGGACATTTTTTGATTGCTCGTCGAATGCTTGAAAACATGGCATTAATATGTTGACTTGATTTACAAAATCGGGAAGCTGGTTTTTATTTGAGCCATCAAAATCTTGGATATTTTTTTGATTAAATAAAGAGTAAATGATGCAGTTACTTCGGAATTCATTTTAAAGGTCTAGTTATTTCTTCTCAAATTGGATGTAAAATAAAATTAGAACTTACCTAACTCACTTAAGAACTTACTTAAGTAACTTCAGAATTTACTAAACTCACTCAAGATTAACATAGGTAATAAGCAATGATAGATTTTACGACTCCAGTATTCCTAGGCGGACGCTGTTCCTCTCAGAATATTTTTTATTTTTGGCCAGTGCTGTCTCCTGCGAAGTCCAAAATTATCGATGATCCCGTAAATGTTGACGTCGACAATTATGGTAGTTGCTAGAGCTCGTCGTAGCGAAAATCGGAGGATACGTTGAGCTTAAAAACAGAGCTTTGTCTTTTGCTGATAAGGGTGACGTACAGTGGCTCACAGCTTTTTTGACCATCCTAAGCGCAGAATAACAAAACTTTTTTTTTTCCCTCTCTCTCATGTATTTAAAATCTGTCCTCTTTTGGGGCAATCATTAAATTTTGGGTCATTTCATTTGGGGTGGGTCTTGCAGTTTGCATATTCAAAAACATAACAAACCAAGTAGAAACGCTGTAGTCGAGATTTCTCGACAACGAGATACCATATACCTCTTTTGCCGTTGCCGTGGGAAGGGGTGGGTAAAACTTTAATTGGTCATATCTTCTATATTTATTGTCCGATCTGAACGTAATTTTTCATGCACGTCTTAAACGATCAGCAGATTTAACAGACTTATTAAGTATCTAGCTTTTATCATTTTGGAGATATCGATTTTTTTGCGAATACGAAGGCGGAAAGGGGCGTGGCAAAAATCTGAAAATGGCATTATCTGCATAATAGTTAAACGGTCCTAATGCAAAAAGAAACAGGTCTTTAGCTCCTATTTTGTCCAAGTTATCAAAGAAAATACAGTTTTATACAAATTACGAAGGCGGAAAGGGGCGTGGCAAAAATTTGAAATAAACTCGACCTGCGTACACATATAACGGACCTAAAGCAAAAAGAATTATACCTCTAGCTCTTACCATCTCCGAGAACGACGTGTGCGTCACATACAGGTCCGCCTGTGAACTTGACGCAGCCAGCGAGATGCAAGACTATGCTACTACGTTCGCGCAATGGGCGAGACGGTGGAATATTGGCATCAACAGCAGCAAGTCAGTGAATGTCTGTTTCACCCTGAGACGATAAACTTCACCAGCCATTACGCTAGAGGAGGAGCCTGTAATGGTGGCCAATTCGGCCAAATACCTTGGCTTAACCCTGGACCTTCTCCAAGCACATCACGGCATTGAGAATGCGCATACGGGCTGCAGCGGCCAAACACTTTTGGCTCCTTAGCTCCCGAAGCAAGTTGTCACTGTCTAACAAACTGACAGTGTACAACCAAGTAATTGCACCGATCTGGAGGTATGGCTGCCAAATCAAGGGAATCCAGGTGGACCAAAATCGGCTCCTAAGGCTAGTTACAGGATGCGGGTGGTACTTCCGAAACACTGCCCTGCACAGGAATCTCAAGGTTGCCATGGTCTTTGACCATATAAAAACACACTTCAGCCAGTACTTTAGCAGGTTGGAACATCACCGAAACAGTCTGGCGACGAGCCTGGTCAGGGAACGCTCTCGGACGAGACTAAACAGACGCCAGCCGAGGGACCTGATGACAAGATCTCCGAGGAGCCGAAGAAGATAATTCTTGTTATGTATTTGTAATAGTTACTAATTGTTTATTGGTAACTGCCAACGCTAGTCGCATGGCTAGCCGGCGCGCCCATCTGGGCTGAAGGACATAAAGGGGTAAAAAGACTAACCCGTATTTTCCTTATTAAATAAATATTAAAAAAAAAAAAAAGCATGGGACTCTTCTTAACTTCCGTGTTCCAATTGCTACAAAGGGTTGAACATCTTTTTAATGCAGCGGATCGCTTGGATTCACTGCTTCAGGGGAGATGATGCAGCAATTTCTTGGATGACTTCCAGCGAAGCTGACAGTCGATACCCTAAAGCGGGGAGATGAGGCCAAAGGGGGACCCTCTCGATCTCGATCTCATTGGTCTTCAGACACGGTGCAGGATATCGCTTCCTCAGGCTAGATGGACGAAAAATTCAATGTTTGACTTCCAGCGCAAGTTACAATCCAGGTCTGATACGCGGGGATATGAGGACACATGCTCCTCTCGATCTCCTCGGGCTTGCATATCTCTGATGCAGCGGATCTCCAGGTTCAGGTGATGCAGTGACCGCGACAGCCAATCCACAAGGCGGGAGATGACGTCAAAGGAGTCAATGATCCTCCATTTTCCAGTAGATCGTTAAGCGGAAGCGTCGAAAATACACAAAAAACATGTAAGAATGATTATAGTCGAGTGTCTCGACTATTAATACCCGGTTATCAGTTTCTGCCTGATTTTTAGAACATTATAATTTTGAAATTGTGGGTGCAACAATTTTTTGGTAATTTGTGTTTGTAGGTATGTGTGTGTATGAGACGTACGCGGCATGTTTCTATGGAGAAGCTATGTGGGCGGNGTTTACTTATTCAAAAATTCGGCTAGATGAAGCTTAAGCAATTATCTGTTAACAAGAACCAGTAAAGAATTCTAATTAAGCGGAAGCGTCGAAAATACACAAAAAACATGTAAGAATGATTATAGTCGAGTGTCTCGACTATTAATACCCGGTTATCAGTTTCTGCCTGATTTTTAGAACATTATAATTTTGAAATTGTGGGTGCAACAATTTTTTGGTAATTTGTGTTTGTAGGTATGTGTGTGTATGAGACGTACGCGGCATGTTTCTATGGAGAAGCTATGTGGGCGGAACACATTTTTGTCATTTGCGCGGACACAAGTCCACAAAAATATCAATGGTATTTATTTGCATATCATATATTATTTTATTGCAGGGGTGTTTAGCAGCGACTTCCCGGTGCATTTTCGGAGACGATGATATAGGTTTTTGTGATTTT
>JAJJHQ010010279.1:387436-454143 GCA_021223825.1 Drosophila ironensis
TTTGCACAGAACGTAATATTTTTTGTAATTTTTCTCACCAATATAATTTTTTTTGTTTTTTATTCATCAAAGATGGTCGTTTTCGTCTGAATCAAGGTCCAAGCCAAAACCCCATTATGTTTCTTGACAGTATAATTTATATTTAATTTTTGTATTTTTTTCTCACCAATATAATTTTTTTTTTTTTATACATTAATGGAAGTCAACTTCCATATCTACGTCGGTTGGCCTGAGCTGCGGGTTACCCATGTCATTGGTACTGAGGTAGACCAGTTTGCACAGAACGTAATATACCGCAAAGATAGCGATTTTCGGCTCCTTGTCAGTCTCCTTGGCAATTTTCTCGCACTTGAAAGCGATTTTTGACATCAGAAGGTCGTTTGCCAAGGTCTCGCCCGTGAACTCAAACCGCAGATACACGGAACACACGCCATCTCCTCCAAAAACTTTTTAACCATAGAACCGAAACATCGTCTTAAAAATAAAAAAGCGACGCATTTTCGGAGCATCTGTAAGGAATTCAAAACCGGGTGCTGGGCATGATGGCAAATTTCCCTGGTATATTAAAAACGACGCCCTAGCAAGTGATTTCCATATTCCCTCCATCAGGCGCTTGAGGGGGGAGCACGGTGGACTGTGCGATCGGGAGGCCACTACCGAGGTTTAGAAACCCTGGCTGGAGGATCTGAGGGTATAGATCAGCTCCCAACACCAGGAAAACGGTAGCCGGCCGATGGAACCGGGTGTCCGCCAGTTGGATGCTGTCGCAGCGGGTCCGCACAAACACATATCGGAGAAAGGTAGGGCGTTAGTTGTTTGGGGGGAGCAGAACGAGTTTGGCCACCGGCCATCTGATCTGTCCCTCCCGACGTACGTAGGTCGACGACCCGGACCAGGCCGTCGTCGCCGGGGTACATCTTCACAACGCGCCCTAATCGCCACTCGTGCGTCGGAATGCCATCCTCCTTAACTTCCACTTGTGGAGTTTCTTGAGGTATTCCTCGCTCCAGAACTGTTGCCTCTGGTCCGTTGCCAACGGTTTAGGATGGACGCAGCGTCGGACAAAAGCTCTGACACAACGGCCAGGGAAGCTGGCAGAAATCCTCGACTGAATCCTCCACCAGGGTGCCGGCTGGTCAATGGACACCGTACCTCCTCGAACCAAGGGGTACCTGGCACCAGTGGCACCTGGCAGCGGTGCAAGAAGGTTCACCATTCCGCTAAAGTTAAAAAAAAGACTGCACTCATCTGCACAGCTGTACACAGTCAACATACAAGCTGTACAGCTGTCAAAAAATGACAAATGTAATGTACTCACTCACGAAGAGTACAGCCCTATAACATGCTACTGTACTCACTCGAAGTGAGTACACTGAAAGTGAGTACACTGAAACTGCCATTTTCTTCTGGAATATAGAGTATACTGTACAGTAAAGAATGAGTGCAGTATTTTTAAGAAAACTACAGATCTGTTATGCTACAAATAAGTATATTCATGCAGAAGTCTACAAGATAGTATAAAAACATGTACCAAAAGGAATTAGTTCTAAAAATATTTTACTCGACTTGCGTATAGTAATTTGGATTCCCTGTACACATTAAGATCCATCAAACAAAGCAAGTAAGCTATAAAGCGATCACTAAGCTGCTTGTGATTATATAAATATAAATAGTAAACACTCTATACATAAAACTATATAAATATAATATATATATGCTTTGGTATTCCTACAATAGTTCACTCTTTAATTTAAATAGTCACAATACATAGAATAAACAAAAGAACAAAGTTGTTAAGCAGATTGCCCCTCAAAACATATGTACGTCCCCACTTTCATTTGTCAAGCAATATGCTGTACTTTCTGTTTGTACGCCTCGTTAAATGTACTTAAATTAATCACAATCCATCGTTTTTTCTTTATCGATTTCATTTGACATTCTCCCCCCGCATTCCTAGACACATATAGCGAGAACAGGGCGGCCAATCAATATGTTTCAGCTCCAATCTCCTTAGGACTCGTCAAATCCTCTTCACCGGATCAAGCCTAAGGAACTCCGCCTCTCCCTCTTTCCGCCTTTGTAGGTTCACAAATATTTCAAATATATGTATGTGCACACATCATGTTGCTGTTGCCGTTGCCGTTGCCGTTTTTTCGGCATAAGCTCGCTTACTTATCATAAGGAACAGTTACAGTTAAATTTAAGTGACTGCCATCGGAGTTTCCCCGCCTCTTCCGCACATTTTCCCCGCATTTTCCCGCACTCAAGTCAACGCGTCTTAGCCACTTCCATGCGATTTTGTCAATTTCATTTTACGCGCTGCGACTTTTAAATAAAAGGGATGGCTCCCTCACCCATTTGTAGAACGTTTTTCCTTTTGGGGGGAGGCGGATTTTTTTTTTGTTTCATACGCGCATTGATGCCAGAAATCCGTGCGTCGTGTCTGTCTGCTCCATCACAGTGTGTGTGTGCCCCAACTGCCACCTTTTCTGGAGGGGCAGATGGTGTGGAAACCCATTTTCTGGGGGGCGGCATTCCCAAGAAGCAGTCGCAGAATGCGCGCGTAGACAAAAGAAATGTCAGTGGATGCAACTTCGATTTCAATTGAGTCAAATGCAACTTGACAACGCTGACAACGCCGCTTTGTAAGTTGCCACCCCTCGCAGGCCCCGGCTACCTAAACCCTTGGAAAATGCGAGCCTCCAGCTTTCCCTGCTCCTTGGCAGTGTGTGTGCTACATCAAAGTCATCGACAAGTCGCTACGTTAGTGCACTTGAAGAAACTTCGAAGGATCTAAAATTGCGTGAATCGCCCAACTAACAAGAAGTGTTACATCAATGCGCATATGATACAAAAAAACCGACTCCACCCAAAATCGAAAAACGTTCTACAAATGGGTGAGGGAGCCATCACTTTTATTTAAAAGTCACAGCGCGTAACATATAAAAGGGTGTTTTTTTTACAAGTTGTGATATTTTCTATTGTATACAGCTTCTGGTAAGCTATAAATATAACCCAATTAATAGAAATTGTGATAGAAACGATGTCTTTACCTTGCAGTTTGTATCAACGTTTACAAAACACTTTCAATCATGAGGACTTCAAATTAAAGAATTTATGGGAAATCTAGTTATGTCATTTTATCTGATTAGAGACCTTACTAAATTTTCTATATATTTAGGCTTATATTTAGGCAGTTCTAATCAATTTTCTGTACGTACAAGGCTATGTTTTGACATACCCCGAAAATTATGTCTATTGATATTTAGTTTAGCGGGTGTAATACTATCTAAATCTGAAAAGCGTATAGAAGTTTTTGAGGATCTTAGTCACAAGATGCAGATCATTGGCAGACTATTGGCAATTACCCCCCGTTTTTGCGAGTGCCTGCAACACGAGCAATGACATTTGGGGGCCAGGCAGGTGACTTGCCACTTAGCTGCTTACCTTTAAATGCCAAACAAGGCGACACGAAGGGGGCGTGGCAGCCGGAGCGCCAACCGGAGAGGAAAACAGAGACGCGGACGGATCCGGGTCCGGGCGCAAATGGATGGATGGGATGAATCCGCTGACGGATGAGGAGGAACATCAGGGCCGGGCTGGAAATTGGAGGGATGGGATGATGATGGGTTGATGGAGATAGAGATGGAAATGGAAATGAGTGGAGGAGGTGCTGGGATGCAGATGGCGATGAAGACATATGCTAATCTACACCGAAGGTAACCATCGTCAACGGATGGCAGCCATCAGTTTGGGCTGCGGGTTGCAGGATGCAGAATGCAGGATACTCAAAATGGATGAACAGAGCTGAAAGCTGCTCACGACTTTAATGCACTCTCAATGCGTGCTTAGTCCAAGTCAAATATTTATTAGGATAATGGAAAACAACCGGATGTTGGGACTACACGATTCTTTAGAAAATGATTACCTTTTACTTTTTATTCTCCACACATATGTCCTTGCCTTTAAAGGTTATTAAGAAAACCCAATTATTTGCACCTCCAAGTTCGGGAAAGTTGCAGTTTTGCGAAAAACAGTTTACTTAAGCAAATGTCTAGGCTTTTCCGGGAAAGTTTGCCAACCTTGTAACCTGCCTGCCTGCGTGGATGCCAAAGATCTTGCCGCTGAAAACTCGCAGGGAAATCTCTTAATGACTAACAGCCTCTCCCCAGGATACAGGAGCAAGTTGTGTGAAGTTTCCAAGTTTTCTCGGTTCGCAGTCGAGAGTTGGGTTTTTCCGAGTTTTTCGCCGAGTTTTTCCAGAGTTTTGCCGCTGAATGATTGCCATTTAGTGTGGCACTTGCGACTAATTCGAGAGATCGCTGAGAGCTGCAGACAGATTTCATTATTTATGCACTTGTGCCTTTGTGCAGCCAACAATTAACTTTGTTTTTCGCTTACATTTTCACGCCATTTTTTGGTTGAGTTTTCCTCGCCCAACTCCCAACGCCTCCGTCCTCCCCCAAAAAGATTTTCAACTTCATCTTCAGCGCACTTTTGCGCTTTTATTTACGAGTATTTCTGTAGCTGAAGTGCAAGTTTTTCCCGCGGGGTTCCTTTTGCCTTTGCCGCTGCCCCTGCCGCTGCCGCTGCTGCTGCCTCAGCGTTTGCTTTCTGTTTGCTGTGTGTTTGGTCCTTGCTTTTCATTTTTTTCTTGTTGGTCCATGTCCTGGCTGGTGCTGGTCCTCGCACCTTAACGGACTTCTTCATCAACTGGCGCCGAAACTTTTCGGCCAAAGAAACCAAGCCAAACGGAGCCACACGGAGGCTGAAGCTCGAGAGAACTGAAATTCGAGAGGCAGCTCTAATTGAGTTATTTGTGCAGCTTTCGCCCGAGAGCAGGTAAGCAGCAATTAACCGCCGGCCGGAAAAGCGGGGAGAACTCACCGGGAAAACCCGGGAAGCCCGACACTCCGACACCCCGAACGGGCAAAGGAGGAGGGAAAATTGGAGGGAGTGCCACTGCTCGAAAGTCACTCAAAGGCGCGCTGCTCTAATGGTTATATGTGCCACATGGCGGCACTCCACCGATTTGGGTTAATTCGATGCAAATGATTGGGAGGAGCTTTCCAAGGGTTTTAGTGGGTTCAATTCGCACTGAAATCGGATAACTTTTGTATTCATTTTCCAGAGGCATTAAGCACATTTTATACAGACATTTAGTGGTTACAGTTTCCACCGATTTCTGGGTCCATTTAGTACTTTTAATAACACATTTCTTTTATTTTCGGAGTTCATCACATTCGAATAGATTTTTTCATTTTCCAAGGGTTATTCCTGGTCAGAAACTATAATTATATGAAGCTTCACTTTCACTTTTAATTCTGGTTTAATTTCTAAAGGCAAATTAGGAAACCTACTTTGGAATCTCTAGCCATTTCCTGACCTGGCCCGACAAATGTCAATTGCTTTGGACTTGCTTTCCTCTATTCTTTGCATTTATAATTTGCAATCAATAAACTAAGCGGAAAGCGGCAATTAAAAGGTCTCTGTTCTGTCCTGGTTGCGACCCCAAAAACAGAAATTGCAATCATCAATGAGTTCAGTTGGCAATCATCCCTTTGGCCCGAATCCCTTTTGTTGTATCACTCCCCGAGCTCATTAACAAAGCAACCTGACCCAAACCGACCTCACCCGACCCGACCTTGACCGCAAATCCAAATCCAAATCCAAGTCCAGAACAAATCCCTTTCATCGCCAGACAACCACGATTTTAATTTTCCATTTGGCATTTTCTATTTGCCGTTTTGCCATAAATCCCGCCGTCTTTGTCCGAGTGCCATTTGCTGTGCCAAGGTCAATGGCCCTTCAACGCAGCTCCTGCAGGATATGCAGGATGTGCGGGGCGGCGGACGATGGCATCGGGATAAGGATGTTAATGGCCGTGGCCATGGAAATGAAAGCGGGGAGTTGGAGTTGCTAGTTGGATGGCCATTAGGCGTGCGCTGCAGGCTTAATTAATCATGGCTAAGTGAGTCGGGCTGCAAAAAAATACAAGAAGAAATCACAGAAACGAAAAAAAAACTATTAGACATAAATGTGATTTTTCCGCTGCTTCCTCGTTTATCGCTTTCCCTGCGTTTCCGCTTTCGGTGTCCACCATCTTTTGTTCGCACGCCTTCGTTTCCGGTGGCTCAGTGCACTGAAACGAATTAGTACTGAATATCATTTAAATTTCAATGCAGTTATTATATACAATTTATAAAATTCATCTCTCTTTCCTGGCATAATGATTTTTGTTTTAAGATGTCCGTCTGTCTGTCTGTCCGTATGGTTGTATTATACTTTACATATCTCTATTACATATCTTGAGTTTTATGGATTTTAAAAAACATTATGTATGTTAACAATCATTAACGAATATTCTTTACAAAATTATTACGCAATCATATCAGTTTCATAGTTTGTAGTTTATTAATTTAAAGGTTATAATACCCGGTTCTTTAAAAAAACAGGGTCTATTTAATTTATGTAACAGGGAGAAGCAATGATCTTCGACCCCACAAAGTATTTACACCTGTTTTCTTGATCACCATCAACAGTCGAGGCGATATTAGTAGTCCCTCTGAACACCGAGATCTTCGGGATTACAGTAGACAGCATATTATATTCAAATTGCCAATACGAGTACTTATCCATGCTTTAAAAAACAGATGGAATCCAAGAGCCAGGTATTTATTTTCATTGTTTCTCTTTTGTACGAGTATTAAACCCAAACTGCACCCCTTTATTGCGAGTGCAAAGCCGAGGACAGCGCACAAATTACTTAACGATAGATAGACAGAGCGACAGGATGAGGTGAGGAATGTGGCAGGAGTCAAGGGGCCCGCTAAGGACTCTGGACTAAGGACCAAGGACCAAGAGCCAAGGACTGAGGACTGGGGACTGGGGTGCGGTGGGCGCGGCCAGGCAACGACGCGTTATTTCCGTTTCCGGTCCAGCATTCAACACTCGCATCGAGCCGCATTGAGTGATGAAGTTTCAGTTGTTCGGGTTGCCCCCTGCGGCCACGCCCCCTAACCCCCTAACGCCCCTATATTTTTTTTTGTTTTTTCTTTTCCCGCTCTCCTCTTTGCCGCACAAACGTATTTTTTTCGTCCTGCGCCGTCGTTGCTGTTGTTGTTGGGCCAAGTGATAAAATGTTTTATGTGCTCGAGTGTCTGATAACAATAAATAACGCCATCAGGACGAAAAGGACCCCGACGGGTTCGAGGGTCGTGGCCAGGGGTCGGGGGTCGGAGGTCGGGAGGGAGCTGGCATGGCTGGCATGTAAACAAATTGGTGTTGAAGGCATTTAGCCCTTTGTTGCTGCGTCGAGCGAAAATTTGTGGCAAGTCCGTTTGTTTAGGCCTCAAACAAAGTTTGGCCCCCGCTGCCCCATTTTTCCATCATCGTTTTGGTTTGATGAATTGTAATCAGCTTCAAATTGGAACAAGGCCAGCCGGCTGCCCGGGATATACGTATATATCCTTCGACCCCCCCGCATCGGCGTATTAATCATCAAAGTTTCAATGGGCTGACGAAATCTGATTTGATTAGTTGGCAAAATATGTTGGCAGCAACAGTTTTGGGGCTCTAAATGGGGTTTAAAACTGGGCAAGGAAAACAGTGTAATCTAATTGAATCTTGAATTTAATGTTACAAAAACTTTAAAGGGTCTAACCCAAACAGGGAGTGTAAGAGGATTAAATTGGGGTTGGTTTATACGATTTAGCAAAGGGGGGAAGCATTTTAATTATTATACAAGTAGAAACGCTTTAGTCGAAATTTCTCGACAACACGATACCATGTACCTAATTTAATAATTTAATTATCAATTAGTTACTCCGTTAAAATATTTTAACCGAACATTTCAAGGGCTTACTTGTAAGTCATATGCAGAAATTATTTGACGTCATCCGGCATTGACACTGAGAATTTTTGGTGGACGTATCTTCATTGTTTATTGTCCGATCTTTAGATATTACCATTTTTAGCTGTACGCAGTTTTATCTTTTTTATCGAAGATATAGATCAATTTGTGGAAGAAAATACGGTTTTTTGAAAATTACAAAGGTGGAAAGGTGCGTGACCAAAATTAAATAATTACATATTCTGCGTATATACTAAAGGCCTGTAAAGCAAAAAGAATTATGTCTCTATGGATGAAAATACTGCATATTGTATATTGCATATTGAGAAGGCAGTAAGGAGCGTGGCAATAATTTTAAATAAACTTGATATGCGTAAACATATATCGGACATATAGCCAGGAATTATGAATTATGTTTTAGCTTTTACTATCTTGGAGAACGACGTGTTTATACATACAGACGGACAAACGGACAGACAGGCGGACATGGATGGATCGATTTGGCTGATCATTCTGCTCAAGAATATATTTATATATTTTATAGGTTGGGAAACGCTTCCTTGTCCCCGTCACATAAATTTGCACAAACATAATATACCATTTGTACCTTAGGGTACATGGTTTAAAATTGGAAATACCAGCATTTGAGGCATTTTCTACAATGATTTGTTTGGGGATCAATTTAAATTTTAAGCAGATTTAATATACTTTGGTCCCCAATATCTATCGAATTTTTATCTACGAATATAACTGAAACTCCGTTTGTGGCAAACATTCAATGTTTATTGGGCATTTGCATATCCGATTTCAATGAATATTTAAAGCGGAAGGACAAACAAATAATTTCATATTTATTTATTAGCCTTCTCATTAGGGCCACAATTAAATTGGTTTCCCCATTTTTTGTTATTTTTTATTACAGCTCCGAACTTAATAAACGCATAATTGAATAATTATGGGACGTGGGCGGAAAAAAGGGAAAAACATTTAATGAAAAGGCCTCAATTATGCAAATATGTGGGAGAGACAATACATACGCCATCCCGGCAGAGATGCATATATGTATGTAGCTATATGTGATATATGAACAGATCATCCGTTTGCCAGTGTTTCGCCTTTAAAGCAAATAAATATTTCCCGATGTCTTTGTAGATTTCCAAGGCAAATCCCCCGAAAAACAACACAGACGAGCATACATTTTTAATTTGGTTATGCATCGGTTCGTTCTCTGCTTTTCGAAACGTGAAAATAGGGAAATGGGGAAATGTGAAAACGGGAAAACGTGAAAAGCGGGCCATACGAATGGGCGAATGTGTGAACCGGGCAAATGAAAATACGGCGCGCCGAACGCTTTTAATTATGTTGATTTTTCGCTGATTTAATTTTTACCTGCGTTCGTTAAGTTTGCAGCACAAACCGAATGGAATTTAATTTAATCCTTTTGCAGCCAAAAAAAGCACAGGATTTCCCCTTTGTTGTTTTTTTGTGTTTAAACTGCGAGTGGCGGGTTTGCGAAGGCAAACCAAAAGCATGCAAAGAGCCAAATTATAAAAGCACTTTGACCAACGAGCCCATTTTTTTCCGGCCCAAAAATGCCCCAAATGCTTGCCATTCAAATGCTATTCAAACGGATAAAAGGATGTGCCCAGGATGCGGCGTGAGGCGTGTTTTAGTTAATGTTACACACCGCCGCGGCCGGGGGTTTAATTACTTTTTTTTTGTGAGACCCCTTGACTTTTCGACTTTGGCAGCAGCAGCTTCATTAAATATTTTCGCCCACTCCTGCACCTACCTACTCGTACACCCGACCCGGGGATACCTGCTATAATTTAATAATTGCACCCGGCAGATAAGCCGATTCCGTGGCATTATGCGGCTTAAACCGCATTTCAGCACATTATTTACCTGTCGAATTTGGCTTTTGATTTCATTTGATTGCGTTTCGGCCCCATCACTCTGATTTGGATAATTCGCTTAAATTTCATTTGCCAGCTCAAACGATTGCGGCGCCGCAAATAAGGCTGCTTAACGTCTGATTTTCCACACTGATTTGGATTTGTCGATTATTGTGGTCGTATGTTTGAAGGCGACCTTTAGCTTTATTCATTTTCAAATTGCCGCAAGAAAACATTTGGTTGGCCAGATCTGCTGAGAAATGCACGTTAACACACATTTAAATTAAAATAGTTAAGCTATAGACTGCTTTTGAATTTCCTACACACAGTACACAAAACATAAACATAATAATAATATCGTATATAGTAGATAATTTATCTGGTTAAAGCTATTCAAAGGTTGCTGTTGCTGGTGGGGGTATTATACATAAGATACATTTATAGGAATCTTAACTGCTAAACAGAACACCCGGAAGAAGTGAATTATTGCCACGGAAAGCACAAACTTATCACTGGATTGAGAGTGCCAGAGTGGCCCTCAATCTTATCACAAAACGAACTTGTCTCAAAGGAAAAGAATTACTTTTCCAAAATTAAACATACCTACTATATGTCTAAAGTCGCAATGATACTTCTCAAAACCCTTTAAATACGTCTAAAATGCTACACATTCAAAAGTTTCCGACTCTCTGAGGACAAACTCTTCGCAACGAAATTTAAATGTCTTTCCTAAATTCTGAAAATTCTAGAAATGTTTTGGTGTGCCTTGACAGTAGTATTCCTCGCCCCTCAGGTGGTGGTTTCCTCGTACCCGCAATGTATATAGCCCGTTTCCAGGGATCCCCCGACTGCCGCCGACTTGCTGGGCAGGTCGCGGTTGCCGTTCTTCTGGTTTTTGGCCGCCACCCCGTTCTGGCCGTTACCGTTCTGGAGTTGCGCCCCGGCCTCGGCTCCATTCGACTCCAGGCTGTCCAGGATGCGCTCGAACACGGTCTCGAATCGGCAGCGGGTCAGCGAGAAGCGGGCAACGTCCACGCACAGGTCCTGCAGGTCGGCGAAGAGCTCCGAGAGCAGCGGGGCGGGATCCGAGGGATTGGAGGCGGTCCGAATCTTGACCAGGAAGCGCAGGCTGTGCGAGCAATGCTGCAGGTCCCTGAGCCCCGGCAGGCGCTGGTACAGGTTCCGGACGAGCAGGGCCTGCTGGGCCGGGGCACAGAAACAGGTGACGGCATAGTAGCCCCCGTGCTCGGCCTTCAGCCTGGCAGGCGAATCGCTGGCCACCACCTGACCCGCCCGCAGGATCGCCACGCGCTGGCACAGGTGCTCGATCTCCGAGACAGAGTGCGAGGTCAGGACAATGGCCCTGCGGGCCAGCAGCAGCTGCTCGATGGTGGCGTAGACCAGGTCCCTGGTCACCGGGTCCATGTCGCTGGTGGGCTCGTCCATGAGGACGGTGGGCGTGTACCCGCAGCAGGTGACGGCCACGGTGAGCTTCCTGCGGTTGCCGCCGCTCAGGTTGCGCACCTGGATGTCCTTGTAGGGGCGCAGCTCGTAGGTCTCCAGGACGCGCTCGGCGAACTGATCTAACTGCCGAATGCCGCGCAGGCGGCCATAGAACAGGATGCACTCCGTCACGGTGAGCAGGGGATCCAGGGGATTGCTCTGGGGGCAGTACGAAACACCAGGCTGCAAGGGCACAAAGCATTAGTAGTACTCATTGCCGACTAAGGATAAATCCCTAAGGTTTTAGGTATAACCTAAGGGAGCCTTATAAAATTAGCTTATTTGGCTTGATTTACACATGTTTCGATGTTAGTTATTGTCAACAAATTGTGAAATTTATATTAAGTAGTAAGACTGTAAGACTTGTTATAAAAAAATAAGAAAAAGTGCCGCTGATAAATTTATCTGGTATAAATATTGTTCCTAAGTGTAGTGAATACATCACCCCAATTATTAGTCAAAATTTGAAGTTTTCTTTTAAGTCATTATGCTGTTTAAACTCTTATTAAATTCATAAAACCAACATTCAAACCAACATAAGAAAACAAATGCCAAGCAAATAAAAAATGTACATATATACTGTTTTTCCCTCGACAAACAACAGGATCTCAAACTAAAATTGTTGCCGAAAATTAATCTTAACTGTTAAGTTGTGCATTGGCTTTAGAAAGTAATCTTTTCAATAGTATGTAGGCTTTGCAATATATGAAAGCTCTTAAGCTAGCCAGCTTATGAAACTGCAATTATGTTATACCCGGTACAGTTTCAATACCCGGTTCTTAAAAATAACAAGGGTATATTAAATTCGTACGAATGTATGTGACGGGGAGAAGGAAGATTTTCAGACCCTATAAAGTATATATTATTTTTATCAGCATCAAAAGCCGAGTCGATCTAACCATGTCCGTTTGTCCGTCTGTCCGTATGAACGCCAAGATTTTGGAAACTATATAAATAGAGAAAAACTAATTACATATTCAGAATTGTGTGATAGCAGTTCAGTACAAATTTGTTTTAAAATTGGCTACCTCCCCGCAAACCACGAAATTCTGTGGCGACCTCAATTTTAACTGTAGAGGCAATAAATGTGGATAACACATTGGTAGGGCCCAAATCTATCTGGTGTGTAAAAATTGGTCTGTTATGCCAACAAGCTTCTCCAAAGAAACATGCGGCACACTTCTCACACAAATTGTTCTTAAAATGTTCTAAAAATCAGGCGTAAACTGAGAACCGGGTCTTTATAGTCGAGACTCTCGACTATAATCGTTCTTAGTTGTTATAGGTATATTATAATGGACGCCCCAACGCACCTGCTCAAAGTAGATGTGACCCACATTTGGCTGCAGTTGGCCCGTCAACAGCTTGAAGATGGTGGACTTGCCGGCCCCGTTTTTGCCCAGCAGGCCGAAGCACTCGCCCCGCTGGACATTGAAGTGGACCTGCCGCACCGCGTACCGGCCCCTTTTGTAGGCCAGCCACAGGTTCTCGACCCGCATAGCCTCGCCGGCGGACACGCAGCTCTTGAAGATGCTCTGGATGTTGACCAGCTTCAGCTGTCCCAGTTTGTCCAACTCCCTGCGATACTGGCAGTCCAGCAGGCGCTCCAGCCGGCGCCACAGCCTATCCAGGAAATGCCACTCGATGAGGACGTTCAGGACCAGGGCGGCCATGCCCACAGCCAGCAGGGCGGTGAAGTGGCGCACCAGAAGGTCACTGAAGATCGGGTGCTTGTAGGAGTCGATGTCGTAGCGCCGGAACACCAGGGCCACCATGAAGTTCTTGCACAGCTCCAGGAGCCCGTCGCCGAGGGCGTGTTGCGGGAAGATGAGGAACAGGTTGTTCAGCGCGTGCCGCCAGGCATCCCAGGCGGCCCCCTCGCCGACCACTCCCAGGATCAGGATAACGCCCATGGTGGCCATCGGGATGATGATGTTGGCGCAGAAGATCGTAACAATCGCAATGCTCGAGTCGCTGAAGAGCTTCTCGGCCACGTGGACAACGGGAACGCAGGCAAAGCTACGGGATTACGAATGCAGGATTATTTATAATACAAATATAGTACGTTTAATATCAGAGATAAATGTAGAGTTTGTATGTATTTGAATCCTATGTGATTAATAAAATTGGTGCTACCTGTCTGCTTGCTATTTTCTGAACTAAAGATGACTACAAAGATTAAACAATCCATTAACTAAAAAACATCCAAATGAATGTCAAATTCATGAACTTTTTTAATAAATACCAAGTGGTTTTAGGATTACATTGAGCTGCATGACATGGATGATAATATAATGGATAATTATGGGATAGGAGCATTTAAAAGTTAAAAAAAAATATTCTAGTCTTATTCGCTTCTGAATATATTTACTATTCCAACTTCAGCTCATTGACTAAATCTAGAGTTCAAAGTTTAGGATGTATGATCTTAAAACTGTATAGACAAAACAGTTTAAGAACATACAGGTTCTATAACTAAGGTATATAATCCTACAGGTTCTCTACAGCTTCGGATCTTTAAAGATGTATAGAAGGAACCCAAAGGATGGGTTGCAACTGCCTACACTGAGAGTTACAGATAGTTAGGTAATGCAATAATGATTATGCATTGCAATTACTAAGCTGTTTTAATAATAATCTAATCTTGCAAATCTTTAGCTCTCTTAGATATTACTACGTTCTGGCGCATTGTAATTTTAACTGCTGCCCAAATAACATCTTTAGTCCTTCCAATCAAACTCACCTGAAGGCCAGGGAAAGCGCGATGATGCCCACCAGCTGCTGGCGGGCCACAAAGACGGGCATTCCGAATATCAGGACCACGACCAGGAGGACAAGGAGCGCCAGGACCATCACCAGATAGTCCCACACGAAGGACACCATCCAGTAGACGACCGCACTGACCCCGCACAACCGCTGCTGCAGTTTCTCGCCATTGACCCGCTCGTTGACCAAGTACACCGACCCGGCAGCCACCACCAAGCCGAAGGCAATCAGGAGGATGAACACCATGCAGGAGTCGCCGGCCTGGCGGAGCACGGAGCTGGTGGAGAGCTCGGCGAAGCCCAGTTTCCAGGGCTCGTTCAGGGTCAGCACACTGAATGCCGTGTCGTTCATGGTGGTGCGCAGGAGTTCCGTGTTCAAGTCGTTCTGCCAGGCGACCATCGCATGGTATCCCTTGTTGTTGTACCAAACGGTGGCCCCACTGCCATTAAGGCTGTAGCCGCCGTATCTCCGCTCCCGATACTCGTCGAGTGTGGTTAGGATCCAATCGTAGGCCTTGGACGAATCGTTAAAGTCCCTGCACTCGCCCTCGGTCGCCTCGCACGATTCCATCATATGGGGATACAATTTTTGCACAAACGGAGTGGCCAACTGTTCCGACACGAACTGGGCGGTCTTGGGATAGAGAGCACGGTTCAGGGGCAGCACCGTATCGAAGTCATCCTCCAGGCGATAGCTCACGAACCACATGGCGCACAGCTCAAAGAGGGCCGGCAGCAAGAGGACGTACAACAGGAGGCGATAGTTGCGCGAGAGGTGCCGGAACCGTTTGCCCATCAGGAGACAGAACTGCGAGGCTCGAGAAGGAGGATAATCGGTGACACTGGCCGGTCCGGCCACCACTCCGCTCCGCTCCGAAGCTCCCGGAGGTTGGGGCCGGGGCTGCTCGCCGTTGCGGTTCAACTGCTCGAACTCCTGCTCCAGGCTACTGCTGCTGGTCAGCTCCACGTCGGAGATGACGCCCTCGTCCTCCTGGCTCTGCACCAGCTTCAGGAACTCCACTGCCGCCGGGTTCAGGTTGTCGGCATAACTAGCCGATATGGTCACGCTGTTCGCCTGGTCCCCGGAATGAATCACCTGACTCTTTGGTAGCAGCTCGTGGGCCTTCTGGGAGATGTAGGCCACTCCGGTGGCATCGCAGCAGTGCATCCGGATGCTGTAGTTCGAGGTGCAAAGCTGCTGCAGTGAATCGCGACTGTGTTGGGCTATGATGCGACCCTAATGACATGGAAATTACATGAGGATAATCGGTACATTGGGGCCCAGCTGAGTACTCACATTCCGCATGATCACCAGCGAATCACTGAGGTACTTGGCCTCGTCCAGGAAGTGCGTGGCAAAGATCACCGCCCGTCCCTGCCGCAGGCGCTCGATCAGCTGCCAAATGTCCTTGCGCGCCTTGGCATCCACCCCGTTGCACGGCTCGTCCAGGATAACCACGTTGGGCGAGGCTATGAAGGCGATGGCCACACAAAGGCGCCGCCGATAGCCGCCGGAGAGCTGCCAGGCGGCATAGGACTCGTGCTTGCCGAAGTTCAGGCTCTGCAGGGTGCTGGCCACCTCCGCCCGGATCTCTTTGCTTTGATCCCCGCTCGTGCGGGGCATCTTGATTTGGGCATAGAGCCGCAAGTGCTCCCGGGCGGTGAGGGTGGGTATGAGGATGTTGTCCTGCCAACAGACGCCAACCTGATGCTCGCCAGCGAGCTCCACCCGGCCGCTGTCCTGGCGAATTTGGCCGGTGAGGAGCTTGATCAGTGTGCTCTTGCCGGCTCCGTTGCGGCCCAGCAGACAGCTGACTTGGTTGCGGGCAAAGTCCATGGTGAGGTTCGAGAGGGCGCACTTGCTGCCATACAACTTGGTGACGTTCACCAGCGAGGCCCCCAGCTTGTCGTCCATATGGGAGCGAGCCACCTTCACGAAGCTGTAGTTGTCTGGAAAGGGAAGTATTTCATAAGCCAAACTCTGGGTTGGATGCGGAGCCACTCACTCCGCTTGTAGCGCTGATAGGCCAGGCCAATGGCCGCATAGAGGAGAGTGTCCAGCAGGAACATGAGGAATGCCATGGCACACTCGCTCCTGGCGGGGCCCAGGCGGAAGAGGTGCCCCAGGGTGAGACCGTCCTGCTGCAGCTCCATGCGCATCAGCTCGCTCCAGCCCTTGGCAAAGGCCGTGGTGAAGGACAGGTCCACCAGGAAGCTCTCGAAGAGATTCAGCTTGGCATCGAACATCAGGACGATGATGAACGGACACAGGGATATGAAGAAGAGCAGGGCACTGGCCACGGCCCCGATGTTGGCCGAGTTAAAGAAGTTCGAGCACATGTAACTGCATGGAAAGGCTCTACATAATATAGATCCATTATTTAAGCTTTAAGTGAAACACCCACCAGAAGGAAATGAGGCAAACGCCAAAGCTGAGGCAGTAGAACATCATGAAGAACCAATTGGTGAAGGCCAAAATGCCACCGCTATACAAGACAACACTGATCAGACAAAAGATCACACACAGCTCCAAAAGACATGTCGCGGACCAGGCCACCAGCTCCGATTGCGCCTTCAGGCCCATGGATCTCATTAACTATAAAAAAAGATCCAAATCAGACATAAATCATTTATAAACAAGCAAAACCTACCATGCTATTACGACTCTCTCGCATCCAAATTCGTTCCCTAACAAAAATAGCCACGGCCACCACAAGGCCCAATAAAAAGGCTATCTGGACCCCTTGCGACAAGTACAATCCCCGCTTGAAACTATAGGAAATGATAAGCAAATATGTTATGATTACTTGAGAACTATTCCCAACTTACACATCGTTGAGGAAGGCGGGATAGGGAAACTGTTTGGTGTAGAACTGCATGTTGTCCACTTCGAATTTAGGCTTTTTATTGGCACTTCCGGCACCCAGACCGCCCAGGAGGTCCAGGAATCCCTGGCGCTTGGGTCGCTTGAGGTCCTCCTCGTTGTTGAGTAAGAGCAGATGAGATTCTTCCTTCGGAACCTCGGTGACCTCCACCTCGGGCGTTTCGGTTGTAGGCGACTCTGTGGCATCTGCGTTCTCCTCCAAGCTGAGGTTGAGATCATCGGAATCATCTTCGTCTGAATCATCCGAAGAAGTGATACTGAAGAAGGTATTGCCTCCGCCTGACTTCCGGTCTCCCAGCTGGGGCTCCTCCTCCGGCAAATATCCGGCCTCGTCGCGCTTGTGCTTGAGGATACCCAAATCCACCATCTGCTTGAGCTGCACAAAGCCACGGTGGTATTTCAAGTCGATGACCATGCTGTCGGCGGGACCGGGAAACCAAAACCGATTCCGATTCTCGAAGGTGGGCTGCGTGTTGTCCGTGTCCATGTGCAGGCGATAGGATGCCTGTTTCAGGCCCACATCCTCCAGGTTGAGGGCGGCCAAAAACATTTTGTTCTGACTCAGTTCGTAGGCGCGTTTCCGCAACTCCTCCTCGGTCTCCACAGCCTCAAAGCGATCTGCGGATATGCAGTCCATCAAATCGGCCACGGTTGTAAGGATATCGTAGATCAGTTGGTTTTGGCGGATGTAGGCGAGTACGCTCTCGATTTGGCCAATGTCGAAGTCGTCGCCCACCAAACTCTTGACCAGCGGAGATCTGGCCAGCTTGAGGAGGTTGTCGAAGGCCTCCTGGAAGGTGGCATTTGTGTGGAGCTTGGTCAGGATGGTGGCAACCGCCCGGGAAAGCGTCTTCATTCGCTCCACTTCCTCGAAAGTGGAGTTGCTCTGTGTAATCATAAAATGTTCAATTTAAAATCGTTACTGTTTCAAAGTCACTTGTCCTTTTACTTACAAATTTAGCAACGCTGGCGGATAGTGCATTGGCAGGAGTATAGAGAATCTTGCCCTGAAGTAAAGGTTTGATGGTGCTCCACGTAAGTTTTCCCTGATTCGTGGACGTCACATCGCGTTGGAGGCGTTTGCAGTATGGGGCTACATAATATATTATAAAGGTTTTAGGCATTTAATTTTGTTAAGCTTAACACTTAATACTTAATCACTAGAAGTATACGCAGAGTCATTTGCAATAAGGTGGAAAAGTTGGATGTAATAAACAAGATTAAGTATAGGGTGAATAAGAAAGTCATGTCGACGTTTAGGTTTTAATTATATAAACTTTTAGCATAAAATGTTTGATATTGTCCACAGATTCCAAACTATAAGTAATTACAAGTCAAATAACAATACTAAAGGCAAAAATTCAACTTGTGGGGCTTAAATTCTGATCACAAATATCGGTCTATCGAATTTTATCGCCTAAATTTTTCAAGAAATATATTGCCTATTATGCTTACATGGTTTCCAGTCCGTGGGCAAGTTGATGGAACGACGCATTCGATTTGAGGGCTCAGCTGAAACAGGATCCCAGTCAGAAGTGCAAACCAACTCACGAATACAACTCACTTAACGTCTCATCGAGCTCATCATCTTTCGTTCTATTCAAATCCTCCGATTCCAGGATCTCGTTGACCAGGGGTATGGTATCCGTGTTTGGAAAAGGATGACCACATAGCAGGATGCCCAATTTGCTAAATGTCTCGCGACCTTTGTAAAAATAAAAGAAGGGCCTAAAAAAACATTTCAAATAAGTAGGCACAAGTAAACCTACTGGAAAACAAATGCTTGATGTCGAAGCTGTAGTTCATTCGTCGCTCGATCTCAGGTACCAACGCGATAATTTCACTTATATTGGCTGGAAGTATAATAAATTAAGGGGTAAGCAACGAATTGGACAATTTGCAATGATTCATAACGTTAATTCGTAGAGTTAAATCAGACCAGTTTTTTGCCGTTTCTAATAGTGGGCTATAAAAACCACAGGGTTCTGGTTGGGTTTTAATTTTGTCTGTTCAAGTTTTAATGCATATGTAATCCAATGGATTTTAATTAAGTAGTGCAACTGGTTGTTAATTCAGGTGGGTTCTCAAAGATTTTATTTATCCCCAGTTTAGCATAATTACATAGAGTCAGATTTCTGCATGTTCCGAAGTACAATTATCGAGTACATCTAAAATAATTTTGCAAGGCAAAGCCAAGGCAAAGCTTCAAATCATAGCTCTCATCAATATTAAAAAAGTATGGGTACACATATGTTAAATAGAAACTCTTGAAGATTAATGATGAAAATGGCAAGGTTATATAGAATATACGACTCTGTCTCACAAAAAATCATCGAAAATTGCATGCAAACAACTGTCCAATTGGAGAACTTCAGCTTGCATCTGAATGACTCACATCCCGCTTAATTGCTCATATTTCTTAATGGCTTATTTTAACTACTTACTTCTTATAATGTCAAGACGGTCGCTGGTAATCAATGTAGTGATTGCCGAGACAAAGTTGGCCTTCTCGGCCAGCTCCACGACGGCGTTGTGGAGGCGCTCGTCGGTTACAAAGGCATTGACCACATCGATCACCGAGTGCAACCTAGAAAAAGTAATAGCAATTGTGGAAAACTGCAATAGTTTTTTATGCTGATGACCTACGGTGCCTCCTTCCAGAGGGAGTATTCCTGGTAGGGTTCGGACTCCAAGCATTTGTTCTCCAAGCTGCAAATGTAGGAGAAGGCCGCGGGCACCACCTGGTTTTTTGTGGGCAGCAGCCGGGTGGGATACTGGCAGGCATCGACGTTCTTGGAGCCGTACTTCAGCCGGATGACGTACAGCAGCATGAAGATCATCACCGGCCAGACGAACAGGATCAGGCTAAGGATCTTCTGGCGCCAACGCACCAGCAGGTCCTTGCGCAGCAGCTCGCGAATCTCGCGGCCATCCAAATGGATCCGCATCTTGGCGAGCGAGACTATTCCCAACCGGACAAATAAAGCTGTGCTCCTGCGATCACTCCAGCATTTTTAATGAATCTGTAAAATATTATTTTACCGATACAGATAACGTAAATTGCTGAATGTTTGCCTCCAGAGACGTAAATGTATAATTTTTCCCCCGTCATGCCGTGCATTGCATTTTGTGCCTTTAAATATACATAAAACCGGCTTAACAACACTCGGGAAATATTTATGAAAATATTCACTAGCCTCACATATATTTCATAAAATCTGTATAAATATTTAAAATATTTCCCATGCAATTGATTAAGTTTGCAAATAATTTAGACGCCCATTAAGGTGCTGTTGATCAGGAAGTGCCCAGCTATTACTTGCTGTATATATTTAAGATTGCCGATCGGCTGTCCATATAATTGTCGCCGGCCTGACTCACTGTCGCCTGAATAATTTAATTGAAATTACAAAAGCACGCTTTTTAAATAATCGCCATTAAATGGCGTTTACCGGATCCGCATCTCCGCGCCTTGCCACCGGGAAGCGTTTTCTTCTGCCTAGCCCGAATTAGCAATGTGGCAAACACCAGCCCCGACAAAGGGGTTAATTATGTTTTGGGAAGTAATGCCATTTGTGCGAGGCAGATATGCGATCTTCCGATGCCCGCGAAAATTATCACCTGACTCTCTTCCGCCGGCGAACTTGGTCAACGGTTGTTTATTGTTATTATTTCTGTTTTTCCATTAACTGGGCTAAACAATAATGGCGGGATTGCCGGTTTGTTTGTTTATATACAATAGTTCAGGCATTTCTCTCCCATTGATTCATAAAAGTGCAGGCAGTTTGTCTAAACAAAAGTGACGTATAACATCAGATACAAATTTAATACACAAAAAAACTTCTTTCATAAAATGACTTGTAATCGTAATCATAGAGCTTATGTTTTTATGGAACAATAAATTGCAAGGCAATTATAGTAAATAGTAAAAACATTATAAATAAAAAATTTATGCCTTCTAGTTATACTTTTAATTAGATGAAATGCTATTTATAGTTGCATTCCCTAAAACAATCATTAAAAGTATCCCCAAACAGTATCTCTCACCACAAGCTCGTATAAGTTTTACAACTCAAACAGAAGCCGGTATTGACCGAGGTGAGGATCTCCAAGATCCCATAAAGTACTCTTGGTATTATTATGGCGCCAAGCTGTCCATTTGAGTCGAAACCCGAAGGCGGCAATGAAAGATGAGCCGCATCCATGACGATTTACGGTCCCGGACAATGTTGAACTTCTCGCGAAACCAGTTACACAAAAAATAAAATTGAAAAAAAAGGCTAAATAAAAATCAAACAGATCGCGCCGTTCAGGTAAAACCATAAAAACCTCAGGCGTCGCTTTATTTTTTGTTTACTATTTACTGTTTGTTTGGTATGCAAAGCTTGACTTCTGACTTTTGATGAGAATCCCCCAACTTCCAACTCGATTGAATGCTGACGCGTCGCTGTCAGACGGCTGAGAGCTGACTGATGAATTCTTGTGAAGGTGTAGTATACATACTAGGCATGTACTATGTGCACACTGCAATATACTGCAATATTCGGCCAGTTAATCAAGGTGGGAAAATCTTCACAGACAAACGAATCGTATATGAGGTGGAAATCTAGACAAAGTCGCAACTACTCGTAACTCGAAGTACTTGTTGCAATCTATGCTTGCCTTGAAGGCATTCAGATAAAGCAGCAAGAAAGAGCCATGCAATATATGTAACTGTGATTTTTCATTTTTCCAAAAATGTAAGCATATGTTAGGCATATGAATCAACAATATTAACCTCGCATTTCCTTCGTTTGAGATCGGCAAAGATCGTTTACTGTTCGTGATGAAGCGTGGACCCATGGGTCCATGGGTACCCATCATTACTAATGAAATATTTAATTCTATTCCTGCAGGGAACTCAAAAACCTGTTGAAATCCATGTTCGCCTTGAAGGTTATCAGATAAAGCAGTAAGAAAGAGCAATGCAATACAGGAATTGTGATTTTTTTTATTACCAAATGTATAGGCATATATTCCATAAAATTCTACAATATTAACCCCGCATTCCCTTCGGTTAAGTTCGACAAAGATCGTTTCCTTCTCATGCTGACGCGACGCAATGGGTCCATGGGTAACCACCATTACAAATGATATAAAAAATTCAATTCTCTCAGGGAACTCAAAAACCCGTTCCATAGAAAATGTAGAATACTTAATAAAAGGCAACAGTTCTTGATCTTGCCGGTTGAAGATCACGGCTGCATTAGAACTTGTACTTGTTCGTACATCTTTTGTCTATTCATTGCTACGTCCGTCCGAAAGTCTTTGACTAGCCAACAAAGTTTCGATTAAAACAAGCATTTAAGTACTCATCTGTCTGGGCAATTCCGGGAATTCATTTAAACGTGATTTAAACGAGTTTTTTTGTGGTTTATATACGAAATCCCGTTTAGCGGCTTTTAATTTTTAATTAGCCCAAAAACGCTGGGTATGTTAGCTTCAGTACGCAAAACATCTGGATATTATGCAGCAGCTGATTTTGGTTCTCGAATCGTGAATATATCTTCCCGAGCTGTGCCTGTTTTTGGTCCGTGGGTTCCAGCAATTTATCAACATTATTGCTGGCACAATTACCTTGTAATTATCAGCGCAGATTGGTTGCAATGACTGGCCAGATGATAAGGTTTTTATATACCTACTCTCAATAAAAATATTTGTATAAAGTTTTATTTGTATACTGCTAACTAACTACTCGTACATATGGGAAACTGGGACGATCGGTTCACGCAACATTAGTCGGCCGATCGATCAAGTATTAGATAATGCCGCGGAGATGATGACATTGCCCACTGAGTGCAACATTATGCTACATACTCCAATATGCATTTATTCGTATTATTTATTATTTTCTTGTGCATTGGCCAATCAGCACATGCAATTGAAAGTGAAACTGGATTTGGATTTGGAATTGGAACCGAAACAGGCTCTGGATCAGGTTTAAAAGGCACTATTTAAACATCTTTCCAGACAGCTGATTTGAGTATTTCTTTAAGCCGCATTTGTGAATTGCCAGAGTTTAGAAAACCCCGCCGATTATCCATATTCCATTGGCATATTCATCATAGGTGGCCTCAACTGACAGCTGCACTAATTATGATGAGAACTCGGGCCCACCTTGGTCGCCTTCTGTGCGCGTAAAAGCAATCGATTTGGGTCAGCACACTGCCAGAAAACATTTAAATTGCTTATCCTTACAAAGGTATCCTATACAATTTTTGGTAAACATTAATTATACCAAGTGCCTTAAGGTACAAATGGTATATTACAGAAGGAAGCGTTTCCGTATTTAGGTATTGAGGAGCACGCCGTTAGCCAAGATGGTAAGAGCTAGAGACGTAATTCTTTTTGATTTAAGTGCACTGAGTATATAAGCAGACTATGTCATTTTTGAAATTTAGTCACCCCCATTTAGCTCCAAAATGGTTAGAGCAATGGATATAAATATTGCTTAGAGCTAAAAATTGTAATATCTAGCCGTATGTCAAGTTTTATGAATATCGGTCAATAAATAATGAATATACGGCCAACAAATATGTTCACCGTCTTTTCAAAGTGTCAATGATGTCATATTAACCTGTTTTGACTTAATTTGGGGTTAAAATATTTAAACGGAAAACTAAATGATAGTGAAAATAGATACATGGTATCTCGTTGTTGAGAAATCTCGATAACAGTGATTCTACTTGTTTTCCTTACAAAAAGTGTTAGTAAATTTCTAAACATTCTAATATATAATAAACCAAACTATCAGTAAAGTATTTTAAAGCATCGAAACTTCTATGGCACATACAATAGCTTTTAATGATTAGTAATGTAATTTCTAAAGCGATAACTTACACACCAATTAACGTAATCTAAATAAAAATCATTTCCAGACAATAATATCTCTGCCTAGTACTGACTCACCCACTAAAGTGTAATCAGCATAAACATAAAAAATAAACATTTCCAGACAGTGTTTGTTTTTTTTTTGGCTGTATCTGAGCTGGTTCTAACAGCGATCTAGCGCAGACACATGTGCGTACCTGTGTATATAGTATACAAAGTATAGCAATAAACATGCATACTATGGGTAACTCGGATTTCAAGGCGACCTTGACCATGAGTCTTCACTAAAAGCGAAATCAAACAGAAACTCGAATCAAATCGCGCTAACTAAGCGAGAAATAATAACAAATCTAGTGAGTGATATTAAAATAAGAATGAAAAAGGCAAAACTTGTTTTGAGTGCCCCGTAGGCCGAACTTTACCCCCGTCACCCTTTCGTGTAAAGTTGTTCCGATGATTGTTCCACTTGGATTTTACGTGGACTTAATATTTATTATTATTTTCCCTCGCCGCAACAATATCGCGTGTTTCAATCTCACGCGTTTTCCCGCTACAATCTGTCTGCTAATGGTTCGCTTAATGAAACAATTTATAGCTATCAGGTAATACTATTAAATGTATAATATGCATAACTGCTTATGTCCAATGCATTTTTCTTGGGGCTCAAAAATAATACTCATCAAATGGACAAGAGATGTTGCCAAGAGTTTTTATGGTACATACATCTTGGCTGCACGGCAAAGAAAATGTCATTCATTTGTTACCTGGCTTATATGCGAATTTTTCACTTAATTAAAGTTAAGATTTTGTTTTTAATGCCACTAAATTTTTGTTGTGTAGTAAGCTTCTCTGCTTCAAGTTTGTTTTTATTTTCGACCGAATGTGAGTAAATATAGAAAATAAAAACACCAACACGGTTTTCCACTGAATCAATATTTATGCCTTATAGAAAGCTCTATAATCTATGACAGATCAGTATGGAATTGTAAACATGATAATTCCTTGACGTATTATGGGAACCATGCGAATATTCCCTTGATGTTTACACAAATAGACTTATGCTAATTGCTCTATTAAAATACAATATTATGGTAGGTTTTGGTAGGTGTGCCTACAAATTAGAATTATTTTTTTGATCAGCATCAACAGCCGAGTCGATCTTCTGTATGTCTGTCTGCCCGTCTGTCTGTCTGTCTGTCCGTCTGTACATATGAACACGTCATTCTCCAAGATAGTAAGGGCTAGAGATGTAATTTGCATACAGCTAAAAATTGTAATATCTAGCCATTTGTTAGGTTTCCCAAAGATCGGACAATAATTTAACTAATAAAACGTACAACAAAAGTGTTCACCGTCCCTCTCAGTGTGAATTTCGGATGACGTCATATAAAGTTCTACTTTGACTTAAGTCATAATTTTTGGTTAAAATATGTAACGAAAAAACTAATTGATAATAAAAATAGGTACATGGTATCCCTTTGTCGAGACTACTTGTTTCTAAACACAGAATGCTGGCTAATCCATTGCAAAATTAAAATAAATACTTTTATCACATGTCTATTTAAGTATTCAATTAAACCTGCTCTTTCCCCCACATTTAGAGCCTCTTTAAATGTAAAAACAAAACCTGAATACAACTATCGTATAAAATTCAAATAAAATGGAAACGCAATCGACGTCAGTGAGGCGTTGAAATTCGCACGCGTTTTCCGGCTTCGAAACGCCGAAATGCGATTCAAGTTTCGATTCGAAATCGAAATCGAGTTTGAGTGCGAGTGCCAGTGCGAGTGCGAGTGCGATCGGTCGGTCGGTAGGGTTTGGGGCGAGCAGCCACGGGCGGGCAGCATGAGTCGGCAAGAACCAGCGCAGACATGGCTGTATTTATATCTCCAGTCCGATGGCGCGGATTCTGTCGCATATTTTATTTATAAACCCAAACCAAACCCACTTGGCTACCGCCTAGGAAATGCTGCTGCCGCTCGCAACACACACAAATTTGTATTTACTATTTTTTACTTTTTTTTTTTTGCTGTTTCTTTATTTATTTATTTATGGCTACTTGCTGGTTTAGCGTTTTTGTTGCTGCCTTTTAAGCCTGCTCAGCACAACAGCTCAGTATCAAGGTCGCCGGTGCTACTGCTTACATGTGCAAAAGCTTGCAATGCAATTAAGCGTGGATCTCCGGAGTTTCGCACTAAGCCCAGAAACCAGTCTGCGACTGCAATAAAAACGGTGGGGGGCCCCCCACAAAATGCCCAGGCAGAATTCTGAATTCTGACCCGATCTTATGGTAATCGCTCGAACAGGAAACGGAAGACCAAAAAACATGATCGGGCGCCAAGAATGCACAAATCGCGACACGAAACAGACAAGTAAGAGTTGAGCAAAAAATAAGGGTACAGCCGAACCTATAACTCACCCCCATCTGCCAAATGGTAATTATACAAAATTAGGGCTTTTTAAGCACACATTTCATTCACGAGGATTACACAAAAGTGTTGCTCAATGTTTCCAACAAATCGTTTTGAAAGGGCTGCACAGAATGTAGTATCAGATCTGAAGGGAAAGGTATGTGGAAAGGCCTTTGCGATTGAGTAATGCACCCTTGGGAGATTGGTGACTGCATTTGATGCCAATTGGCAATGGTTCTTCTCCCGCAATTGCCGCTGTTGCTAATTGTTTGAAAATTTCGCACGTTGCGGCATTTGTAACATTTAAACTTGAGATGCAATAATGCCCGGGGACCGAGAGCCGACCATGTCGGAAGGCTTCCAGTGCAAGTCGTCCGACACTCAAAACGTGTTAATTACTTGGATATGCACATTACAGATTTCATGCGTTCTTTTTTTTTCTTTTTTGTTTGATGTTTCACAAATAGCTGAATTTTATAGTGGAAATGATTTCTCGCTCGAAAATCCTCGTAACAACTACTTCACTGTTTTTTTTTCAACAAATACACTGAGGGTATAACAAGTTTATGCTATAACTTCCGCAGACGAGCTAAACATTTTTTATTAAAATCCATTTGCATATTTTTGAACCTTGCTGTTGCTAAATTGACTAAAAGACCTTTAAATTGTTAATGGCTCAAGAGCCCCCATTTACTTTAAGTAAACATTTTTCCAAGAAAAGTCTTGCTAGAATATTACTACACACCAATTTATTTCCCCTTTTATAAGATCTGATTCTGGAGTTTCCAGAAACCTATTCTTGACTATTTCAGCTTGTAAAGCCCCCTGAAAATTCATCTCATACTTTGGCTTCATAATAACGATTACGTTTTAATAAAAAATAAACTTAATTGTTGAAAGCAAGGCCTAACAGCAAGTTAAGTCCCTTTACTTTTACTCGTACTTTCCGCAAAGATCGATTGATCTTGCCCATTGTTTGGCTTTTGTAGGGCATCTGCACTGTCTGGTTTTGCTTGAGCTTACTTTTGAGCGGTTTTCACTTTCGTTGGCGGCTCTTGTTGTTGGCCACCTTTTGAGTTACCAATTGGCGGCTATTGTGTTTTTTACACTTTTCTCTTTGTTTTTGGCTCGGCTTAATAATTTGTATATTGCTTTTGTTTTGGCTGGCCCTTCCTCGGCTTCGGCTTCGGCTTCGATTTTGTTTTGCTTTTACTTCTTCGTTGGCCCCAAAGATGAGCCGTTTAAGCCAACTGAAAACGTGCCAAGAAAGCCCAGAAAACCAGTACAGGCCCAAACAACAAACCACGAATGTACAAAAATCAAATGGAAACACAAGTTGAAAGCGTTGGCAATTGAAAACAGCTGTCGAGCAGTTGTTTTGGTAGCTTGTTTTGGTGCAGCCGATGTTGCAAGATCAAATATATATATAGATATGTGGAGTAATGGCTTAGAAGGCGACTTACTGGACCCACTAATCTTATTGCAATGCTGGTTCTGTTTTCGGCTTATTCGATTTACTTGTCACTTTTCAACGATTTGTTTCACAATATCGAAAAGATCTCCTTGAGTGAATTTCTATTTCTCAACGCACTGCTTGGCACTTTGAAAAAAAGGATATTTATTTTGATATCTAATGAATTCACTAGTATTTGTATTGTATTTCTTTATTGGTTTGCCGCTTGAAACGTCTGCTTGGAGCGCAAGCCGCAATTGAACTGAGCTTCACTAAACGCGCTTACGGAAAATTATTTAATTCCGCCGCCGATCGCCTCTGCCCCAGCCTCTGCCTCTGCCTCAGCCTCTGCCTCTGCCTCGGCCGGCGTTGCTTTCGACGTCGCCGCGGCGATCGCAGAACTTCCAACTTCGATTCGCTGGATTTTGTTTTCAGTGTGCTTGTGGGAGGCGGCATGTTGCACCCGACGTTACATTTGCAACATGTTGCCCGCTCCAGAGGCGTAGACAACCTGCCAAGCAACTAACTTACATAAGTTGGTTAAAAGTTATGATTGTTTCATGTTTCCAATAGCTGTTAAATTGATTTAAAGTTGTCCATTCTTTATGATTCCAATAAAATATTTCTCGATCTGATTACGTCACGAAGGGTAGAGTTGGGTTGTTAAAACTTGGGATTGTTTCAGGTTTCTAAAAAACACATTTTGTGTTTTCAAACCAGCATACGCCAGAATGTTAACACCCTTTGGTTTATAGTTTGAAAAATTATAGTTTTCCAATTAAATAATTGTAGGTCTTAGTATGCCAAAGAGGAGAAAAGTTGCGTCGGTTAAAAAACACATATTATGTGCCAGAAAAGGTGTTAAATTGGTTGATGATTAAAAGAATTTCATATTTCCAATAAAGTATCGTATTTTTAGATCTGAGTAAACCATGAACGTTAGAGATCGTTTCATATTTCCAATTTCATGCTTTCAATAGCTGTTAAATTGATTCAAATATGTCAATACTTTATGATTCCAATAAAATATTGTGGATCTGATTACTCCAAGAAGGGTAAAGTTAATTTGGTTATAATTTACAAATTACATATTTAAAAGTTTTTTGGATTACTATTTTAACTGTTTTCGTAACAATATATCGTAGTTTCAAAAACCTGGCTTAGCATGTTGTCGCTATTCGTCTAAGGTTAATTATTGCTTTTAATAAATATCTTGCTTTTATATATTTGGATAAATAAATTAATCAGTTGAAAAGATGGGATGCGAATAGTTTTGAAGCTATTTTTTTTCAAAAACATCTTCGAATCGTCGAAACTAAAAATACCCCCTGGAACACACCTCTGCCTTGTAACTGTTCTTTGGTTTTGACAGACAGACGACTTCCGAGTTGCGTGACACGCAATGATTTTAATTAGCCCCTGTTCTTGCTTTCAGGCTGCCCCACTAAGTAATTGCAGTCCCTGGCCAACAACTGTACTTATTTTCAATGAGATGCCAAAAAAAATCGGTTCCGGACCCAGACCCAGACCCAGACCTAGACCCAGGCCCTGTCCCTTCCTCCCAAAAAATAGACAAACGAATCCCCGAATTAGCGCCAATTTTGAGAGCCAGTCGGGCATGTAAAGCGGTATATACAGTACCGTGTGCACTTTAAACCCAGTATTGGAGCAATACCGATTCCCGGCTAATGGATCGGAACCCAAGAATATTATTTTTATGACATGAACACGGCAGCCATAGGACACCCACTAATTAAATTGCTTCCGGATGAGGTATCACGATCGGGGAACTCAAAGGTGAGTGCCAATATAACTTTAATAATTGCAAGTATAGTAATTAAAAATATTTCCCCAAAATATATAAAATATTCCCAAGCCTTGTGGATATCTTATCTGTTTATTTCGGTACCCAAATTAATACAGTGTATTATTAAAATTAATACAGTGTATACAATTCTGTGTTTGTCTGTACCTATTTATACTTCTTGAACTTCACGATCATCGATAATACTAAATATGATGAGTATACGTAATTACATTTCCTAAAATCAGATCCTATGTCTAGATTTTCAGATCGAAATCTGAAGAACCAAATAAATCTGTGAAAAGATCTGCATATACTTGTAAGTAGCAAGGGCTTTTGCGTTGGGGTTTGGTTTTTGGCAACCGCAGGTCCAGCTAGACCCGGGGTACCCCCCTCCGGGAAT
The DNA here is from genome assembly GCA_021223825.1 of Drosophila ironensis. Lineage (NCBI taxonomy): Eukaryota > Metazoa > Arthropoda > Insecta > Diptera > Drosophilidae > Drosophila > Drosophila ironensis. The sequence continues at coordinate 417,277 of JAJJHQ010010279.1, forward strand.
TATGCGAACCAGAACCATTCTCATTCTCAGTTGGTTTTGCAAAAAAAAAAGAATACATGCCATATATAGGAAAATGTCCAAAAGCCGCGCTTGGCTGAATATCAGTTGCGCATAATTGCCAAAGCCATTACGAGCGAAACGGACAAAAACCTAAACGTCCAAAATGCTGAAATTAAAATTATAAAGCCGAATTATGAAATTGTTTATTGGAGGCAGCGGCAGCTCCAATAAAAAGAATACATTAAAGCAAGGCAAAAGAACGCCTGAAAAACGGTCAACTAGCGATGACTATCTAGAAATTAAAGGGCAGCTGAAAAAATAATACCAGCCAAAGTAATTATTATTATAATCGACAAACAAGCTTGGAGGCGAAACAAAGAAGCCGTAAATAAATTTGCAATTGCCAGGTTCATGAGCCATAGAGTTTGGTATCTCTAGAATCTAAAATAATAAAATTAACGATGCTTTTTGTTTTGGAATTGTTATGGGCTGTTTTCCTTTATAATCGGCTTGCAATTGTTAATTATTTTTGTCACCTATGGACGCTACAAAATAAATGCAGTCTAAAATATAAATTTATTCAAGTGTCTTGCAAAGAGATGTATAATAAATACATTAACCCAGCTGATCTATTTTGCGGTAGGTAATTGCAAACGTTTTAAGTACGATTCCCCAAATGCACTCCAGGCTTTTTAACTTGTTTGCAGCGCACGAATGCACCTACAATTTTAATTTTTTTTTTTTGCTAATTTGTGTGCCTGTCCATTGAGATCATTGAGGTCAATCCGGGTTCATGTGGCGCCAGTTCATTCACATTTTGAGCCCACAAAAACAAAACAATTATGCACGTAAATATCTATACATTTGCAATCCGAAATAGCAAACGGTCATTAATTTGTTTATCATTCCCATGACAAAACCTCAAGCCCATTAAATCGAAACATATTGCTAAAATAAAATCAATGTGCACACATTGTTTTTGAAACTTCTCCATATATTTTATAGATTTGTTCTCCAATTTCTCGATTATAAGTAGGTACAAAATTATATAGTATATGTTTTATGATGTACAAAGTTTATTATAACAATTTTATGTACATTTGTATAAACATTATTGTGACCTTTTCTCTTTATTTCCCTTTTTATGTAAATATTTAGTAGAAAACTCGAAAAATATTCCTTATTTGTTGCTTTTTTATTGTCCTTGTCTTACCCGTCTTGGGAAAATATTCAGAAAAATTCGAGACCCGAAAAATAATATACCAAATAGTATTCAAAACTTAAAACGTATAAACTTGGGTTGGGAAACTCAAAAACGATGTAAACTAAAAATAAAAACCAATAAACAAAACAACAGCAAATCCTAAAACATTTTTTTTTATATCTTTCTTTTGTGATAAAGCTAGCACACATTTTTAATCTTTGGCATAAAATATATGAAATTAAAGAAATCAAATGGAAAGCAAAAAAGGGCAATTGACTTGTCTTTCATTTTCAACTTTAAAGGTGTTAAACGGGCTTTGTGGGCGGTGCCCTTTTGACCCCAACAAGGTTAAACTTTAAGCCAATCAAGCGGCGCCTTTCAGCTTTCAGCTTAGCAGTTAGCCGGTTACAAGCCACCAATGCCGGGTCGGGAGTCAGGCGACGAAAGTAAAAATATAAAAACAAATAATTGCCAAAGACCAATGCTAACAAGCTTGCTGCAAGGGGAATCAAATAAGCGATGTCTCGACTATTAATACCCGGTACTCTTTATCTCGAATAACTTTTAAACATTTCAAACGTTTCAAAATTCGCTATTATATATCAGAAAACAAACGAAATTTGACTTCATCTTTAATAGTCGCTACCTAAAGCAACTGCAAATCATGGGATATAGAAGGAAGTAAGTCAATTTAATAGGCAAACGGATGAAATGATAAACGGACAAACTATAACTACTAGCTTGATCGGTATGTCAGGATTAGCAGGTAAGAACGAATATAGTGGATATAGTCGGGCGGAAGTAGCCCTAACCGGATGATTCTTGCCATAGAGGTACTATATTTTGTACCCCTAAAATTAAGTTTGTGGGTGCCACAGAATTTCGTGTTTTGCGGGTAGCCGATTTGTAAAACAAACTCTGACTGATCTCCAAGATGTAGGCGTTCATCAAGAACCGGGTATGCTTATCAAGAACCGGGTATAAAAAGGCTATATTCTGCCAGCTGCATAAGCACAGTATAGCCTTTTACTTTATGGTGAGTACCGGGCATGGAAATCGAGTAAGGGTGAAGGCAGCTGCTAATCACATTTCTCAGTTGTCAATTGAAGGGGCTACAATGTGTACGGCTGAATGAATGCCACTTAAGTTTCATTATACGACGACTATTTGCAATGCACAAGTCATGATTACAGTTATCGAAATAGAGGAACCGGTTTGTCCGGTGAAAAACGACTGCCGGTTGCCTCTGGACGCCTTGGATGCTGGATGCTGAATGCTGGATGCTATTGCTCCAACAAGGCACGGTACTCGGCCAAAAGCTGCTCCTCCTGCACCAGCGGCAAATCCAAATAGTCCTGATCGCTCTGGCTCAAATCGGAGTTGAAGCGCTCATAGGCCTTCATGGCCTCTATTTCGGTCTTGGCTTGGCGCAAAACCTTTTTGACGATCGGCGATGGCGGCAAAGAGCCACTTGACTTGGAAGTGGACGGTCCGTCCTCCTGGCTTGCCAGCTTGCTGATTCTCTCCACGGTCTCGTTCAGCTCCTTCTCGTTGTCAAAGGCGCGCAACAGGCACTCGATGGCACGCTCCACATTGTTGGACGTGCTTTCGAGGGCCGCCCGCACGGCGGGCTCATCGAAGCCCAGCTGCAGCAGATGCGACAACTGATCAGTGTCCGCTGTGATGTCCTTTTCCGGCAGAGAAGCCGTCAGCTCCTGCGACTGCGTTTGCAGCAGGTCCACCTAAAAGGTCGCAAAGGGGAATATAATTAGATTGGGGTTTTTAGAAAGTATAAGCTGCAATTGTTAGTCGATGTCTTGAAAACGCTACATTTATGAACCGAAATGTTAATGATACATCGAAAGCTAAATATATTTATAATCTACTCTTTATTCTACAACAGAAAAACCTCCAAAATGAGTAGGTACAAGTTTGTTAAGCAAAATATTAAAAGAAATAACAATTGGGTTAGAACTGAGTACTGGTTTTTCGAAAGGAAAAAGTGATCATCAGTTTCTAAATATTGACGAAAACGAATGATATCCCAACAACCAATAAAGATACACCTAAGATTAACAATTGATTTTAAGGCGTAAAACCATCACATTCAGATGTAATTAATCGAAATAAACCCACGAGATATCCAATCGCACCTAACGGCAGTATACTGCAGTAACCCGCCCATATCGCTTTCTCTGACACTACCAGGCCACTGCAGCATATTCCAAGCGGAAATTGTCGCTATAAAAAAAGCTGCAGAGGAAGCCCAAAAGACTGGAACAACGACTAAGGTAAAGGTGTTTGTCCATTGCCAAGCACCTATCAAGGCACTACGGTCGAAGGCAATAAGATCTAAAACAGTCCTGGCAAGCAGGGAAGCACTAGATATTGTAAGATCTATTGGATTTCCAGCCACCCAAGCTGGATTTTATGGCAACAAAAAGACAGACGCACTCGAAAAACGCGGAGCGCTAGAGCGAAACGGCAGAGAGGAGGACGTACCAATCTCGCCACGTACCCTACACTCCAGAATGGATGCAAAAGCTCTAATAGAAGCAAGCATCGCTCTTACTGAAGCTACAGAGGCAAGACTGTAGATTGCTAGTCGGTCTGTTTACAGGCCACTGCCTTCTGCAAGTGCAGGCTCTAAAACTGGGCCTAACAGGAAACAATGGGTGTCGGCAATGCAAGGAGCCAGGCGTGAAAGAATCGCTAGAGCATATCCTCTGTCGCTGCCCAGCGCTTATCACGAAACTACAGCGATATATGAATGCACCGATCTTCACATCGCTGGAAGAAATAGAAAAACTAGACCCGAGCAGGCTTCTATCATTCGCGAGAAGCACCCTGTCCTATTTTACTAAAGGTAGCAATTCAACGCCTTCAACAAACGGTATCGCAGGTCCAGACCTTTCTGGTCACTCTCCTTTCAAGGAGAGGTCATCCGGATTTACCTATCCTACGTACATTATGCTACTTCGAAAACCTTACAAATAGGGACAATTCTGAGGATTCGGCTTCTGCGTTGCAAAAGTATCTCCCACTTCTTGGTTCTTAAAATTGTCGGCCTGTGCAACAGTTAGTGGAAAACTTCGAATCTCTTAGGGCTAAAATAACACCCTCTAGGACTTACCGCCTGGGGCACATCGTTCTTGGTTTTCTGCAGCGCCAAGGTGGCCAGTTTCCGATTGAATCCCATTTCAGTCAACGTGCAGATGCTGCGCGGATTGACCCAATCGCAGTCACTGGTGTTGGAGCGATTCAAGCGGCGCTGCATGCGGCGCTCCACCTTGGACTCCTTGCGGGCATCCTTGAGCTGCTGCCTGCGCTCCTGGATGAACTGCACGGCCCGCTCCACGTTGCCGGTGCCATTGCAGGAGCGCAGGGCCAGCCGGGACTCGCCCACATCGAAGCCCATCTCCACCAGCTGGGCCAGCTGCTCCTCGTTCACCTTTAGCTCGCGCAACATACTGGAAGCCGCCTCGAAGCGCTCGAAGGCCTCGTCGCGCCGATTTTGGTGGAACAAGACGACGCCCTGGAGCAGCTGCAGCCGCATGATGAGCGCCCGTTCCGGGCAGGCTTTGCCCTTCAGGGCGAACAGTCTCTGGAAGCCTTCGCCGTAGCTGCGCCGGAAACTACGCTCGCAGATTCCCAAGCGGCGCTCAGCATCCGGCAGTTGGGTCACATTCTTCAGGCACAAATAGCACCAGACTATGTCCAGATTGAGCAGCGCGTAGTTGTCCACGGACTCGAGGAACTTCGAGTTGCAGGTGGCAAAGCGCTCGTCGGCCTCCAGGAGGAGCAGCAGCGACTCCTCATAGTCCTCCCGCTGCATGGCAGCCTTGGCCTTCTCGCACAAACCCAGCCCGGTGAGCAGAGCGCTGTTCTCGGCGGGCGGCAGGAACACGAGGCTGCCGTTCTGGTCCTCCATCTGGGAAGACAAAGCCAAAAATCGGGAATGTTAATACAAATCGGTCACAGGAGAAGTAACGCAAATCAAATGATAAATTAGAAACACCAAAACTTGGAGGCCAGCGTGATGGGAGAGATAGATTGTAAGCGGACAAATGAAGGAAATGACAAGGAAATTGAGGGAGTGGCTTATAGTTCCTTTGAAATGCTTAAATATAAACTATTTTTCCAACCCTACAATTCTACGTTTGGGTATTTGTAAAAATATTTGTCCCTACAAATTAAAAAACTGGGTCTATTCATGTTATATCGTGTGCATAATCTTCTTTATAGATATAAAGCAGATTCTTTACAAATTTCTATAATATTCCCCGAATAAACTCATCAAAGTAATAAATATTTCACCGATAAATAGGCTCCCAAATACTGGATTTGGTAAAAGAATTTGTCTGACATGCTATTTAATAAATGGGAATACAAGGTGTCTTCCAAAAGTTCCCAAACTTCTTATCAGAGCATTTTCAGGTGACGCCACCTCTTCGTGAGGTCCTGCATTGAAAAAGTGATTCTTTTATCGGCAAATTCTAAAGATTTGAAGTCATTTGAAACCGAAGATGTATAGTTACATCGTTTTATATATCGAAAAACGTGTATGGGATTTATTGTTCCTTTCCGACCACTACTTATGACTAGTAAATACTTTTTGGTGGATCAAAATGTTAAAGATTTGATGGAAAACCTCAACAAAAAAATGAAGGGCTAAGTGTATCACTTTCTAAATCGTGAGAATATGGAGACAGCTGAATGGACAAACCCAACACTTAAAACTACAGAAACTAAGGGATTCCGCTTCTATTTCCTACATGATTTTATGGGGAACTCAGACATATAAAGCCACTAGACTGAGGGGGAGTCCCTAACCCGGAATGCAACTGTTTTTTTGGTAAATCAAAATGATTTAAGGGCAAACGGACAAGCATTTTGTCTAGATCAACGGATCTTCCAACTCAATTTTTCTAAATTGAGGGATATGTTATATTGGCTAAAAATTGAGGTGCGTCGAAACATCTTAAGAATCATAAATATTTCAAATATACAAGGCTATGCTGAGTGTCGAGGCTGTCATCCGTGCGATATCTAAGTTACAGTTTGGTTTTCGCAGACAGCATGGCACCCCAGAGCAACTACATAAAGTTGTCAACTTTGCGCTGGAGGCCTTGGAGGAGAAAGAGTACGCGGTGGCTGCTTTCTTGGATATCCAGCAGGCTTTCGACAGAGTGTGGCATTCCGGACTTTTCACAAAACCAAGAAATTGCTAACACCACAATAAGGAGCTTGTGACGACTGATGGATACAAGCCTACAGAAGCGGGTGTTCCACAAGAAAAAGTGCTTGGCTCTACATTGTATATTCTCGGCCGACATGATAACCCTCTCGTCAATCACAGCACTTGCACGAAGGGATACTCTGGTTGCAACCTACGCTGACTATAACCGCGGTGCTCACCAAAAACAGCTCCATAGACCAGGCAAAAATAGGTCTCCAAGAGTATCTAGATGCATTTCAGGAATGACCTAGGAATTGGAAGGTGTGCATCAATGCAGATAAATGCACATACATGACCTTCACAATTCGGATGCTGAGTTGCCCATGTGTGACGCTTAATGGTAGAGCACACCACTCATCATCTGCATGAATGTATTCATTTGTAGCATGACAGTTATGTACAAAAGTATGAGTATGAGTACTTATGAGTACTTAAAATACTACTGTACAGTATTCTATAGGCCAGAAGATTATGGCACAACATTTCCAGGGTACTCACTTCGAGTGAGTAAAGTATATAGTTGCACTCTCGTTATTGGTAACACAGTTTATGTGTTGTTGCATATGTTTTTGATTGTCCCTTGTCTGTTTGACGTTATTTAGTGCCAGAGACACAGCGTAAGAAAAATGTACCAGTCATGGAATTTCACACACTGTACAGTAAGAGTACTGCACACCAAAACACTGTACAGTGTTGACTACCCCACTACTCTACCCCACTCACTCATACTCAAATATACTCTGCAGAAAAAATGTGTGCCCACTTCTAGAATAGCTGATTCATTTGCCGCTTTGGATGCATTCATGCGTAAGTCTAGTTCGAATCTTCATGTGCATTACACGCATTACAGGTGTACCCTATCACAGCTAAAACGCACTGCAACGAAATACGGGCATTTCAAGCCGAGACGCTGAGGAGCATCCCAGGAGCTCCATGGTACTTGCGAACAGCGGACGCGACCTCAAAGTACCTAAAATTGGCGATAATATGCAGGCGATTGCACAAAAAGACACCGAGAGGTGTGGAACACAAATTACGGACAAAATGAGGACAAGAAACACGCAGAAAATCACAGATAACTCGTCTAAATTGAGCTACCCATTGATGGAAATGCTTTTGCTAAAACTCCCCTGTTGACCTCCCCGGAGTCCTTACCTCCATGAGCTGATTCTGCGACGAGACCACCGCCTCCACGTCCGCCTTGATCCGGTTGATCCGCTCGTACAGCGCCTCCTTCTTGCTGTCCTCCTGGCCGACGATCACGATCAACTGCTGATTGTTGGCCAGCTTCTGGGCGGCCAGGGTGACGCTGGCGGCCACCATCTTGCCCCCGGCGATGCACCTCACTTGGTTGGCGTCCTCCAGCTTCAGCTTCTGGGCGATCGCCGCCTGCAGCTCGGAGCCCAGGGCGTTCAGGTCGCACTTGATGTCCAGCATGGAGGTGGTCCCGCCGACGTTGCCAATGCGACGGACCTTGAACGTGGCCACTCCGGTGGCGGAGAACTCCTTGCGGGCGGCCAGCTTGCGGAGCGCATTGTCCTGCAACTCGGTCAAAACGCACTTGCAGTGGTCCTCGGAGATGCGGAAAAACTGCGAATACTCCGAGGCCAAAATCTGTGGGAGGAAAGGGGCAAGTGCCATCAGTTGGGCGGCTGTTTGGAGGGTGTGACCCGGGGGAAACCCACCTCGAGAGCAGCTTCAATGCTGCCCAAATCCTCGGAGTAGTAGGGCTCCTCCCACAGCTTCACGCCCTGCTGCTGCAGGCGGGCCCGGACTTGTATGAAAATGTTGTCGATCTGGGACATGGTCGCGTGCTCTACTGGGGCGAGTGACAAGTAGGATTGGCCTGCTGCCTGGGAGAAGTGAGTGCGTCACAGAGGAAAATGCTGCCAGCACCAGGGCCGGAAAACCAGAAAACCAGAAAACCAGAAAACCAGAAAATGCGTCTTGCTTGCCACAGTTTTCGTTGCGCAATTTCCCTTTGTCCGCGAATTTTCGGGGGCTGCAACTGCCGGGGGCGCCGCGTCAGGGGTGTCTCTCGGGGGGCTCTCTTGCCTTGCGGGCTGCCAGCGCTGCGATTCTTTGTAATTCGCAATTTCCCGAAACCCTGGATGACCAGCAAGATTTCCTGTTGCTGTTGTTGTTTACAAACAAACGTGGTCGCTAGAGATGGCACTCGACTGGCGGTTGCACCGATAGACGGGAGTCGCGCTTAGCCGGGCTTACAACCAAAATCGGCACTGGACTGGCGGTTGCACCGATAGACGGGAGTCGCGCTTAGCCGGGCTTACAACCAAAATCAGCACTGGACTGGCGGTTGCACCGATAGACGGGAGGCGCGCTTAGCCGGGCTTACAACCAAAATTGGCACTGGACGGGCGGTTGCACCGATAGACGGGCTGCTAGCCCTCCGATTCCTTGTAATTTGCAATTTCCCGAAACCCTGGATGACCAGCAAGATTTCCTGTTGCTGTTGTTGTTTACAAACAAACGTGGTCGCTAGAGATGGCACTCGACTGGCGGTTGCACCGATAGACGGGAGTCGCGCTTAGCNTGGACTGGCGATGTCACCGATAGACGGGAGTAGCGCTTAGCCGGGCTTACAACCAAAATCAGCACTGGACTGGCGGTTGCACCGATAGACGGGAGTCGCGCTTAGCCGGGCTTACAACCAAAATGGGTTCGGTTCAAGGGTGTCAACGAATTGAGGTTATGAATTTGAAATTTAAAAATCGAAGATTACTCATTTATGGTTTTTTTTACATTATGGCAACCTTAAAGTGACTAAATCTAAACAAAACCCAAAAATCCTGTTGGAAACTATATATTTCAATTGTTTATTGGTGAATTTTTTTAAATATCTAAGAATAAGCATAATTTGACCGTTAAAATAACCGAAATTTGAAACATGGCTTCTTTATACAACAAGACAACAGAACCAAAATTCTTAAAACTATTTTTAAACAAAATTGAACTATAAATTAAATTCTAATGTACCAAGTTTCAATACAACAACTTTAAATTCCTTCTCTTGACTCAAAAATTTAATTAATCTTAAACAAATTGTACATATCTTTTCTATGATATTTAGCAATTTTAACAATGTAAAGAACAGACGAAACAAAGTATTAAGCATATATTTACTATAAATAATTCCAAAGCACTTCATGTTTGTCCATAATACTAAAAACTATATGTTTTAAGGTAAACTAATCTTCTCTTTATTTATTGTCGCTTAAATTATTACTTTTATTGGTAAAAAATATGAATTTTCAACAACTTTTTCTAGTTTCTAGTTTCAATTCAATTGAAGTCCTTGTTGGACATTATTTTTGGCTTTCTACCTCTGTCTTTCCCTTAGGAATTCGTGCAAGTCTTTTTGAAATTATATTAAGCCAGAAGCTAAATAGCTAAATGTAAATTTTAAAATATTTTCCTATTTGCCGCAACAGCTGACGTTCCGCTTGAAAGACGTTCCGCCTACCCTCCGAGCCGTTGTTCGCATTTCCACTACGTTCAGGTTCCATTTCAGGTTTGCATGTTTCGAAATGAAGCCGAAAAAAAAAACAACCCCCGCAGCAGCCCTGACCTTTGGGCCCACCTGTCAAACTGAAAGGCAGGCTGGAATAGGCTTGTTTTTTGTTTATATTTTAACTGTTCAGTGTTGTGAGCGGTGGCCTGACTGCCTGAAAACACCTGGAACCCGAAACAGTCAGTTGCCGGCAACGGACGTGCTGCCCAGGACCGCGACCTGCGGCCCAGAGGAATCCCCAGAGCAAGAGCCAACGATGAAGCCGCGCCAGATACCTGGCACCAGCACCACCGTCTCTTTCCGGGCCAAGCAGCGCGACGCCAACCGTCCGTTCGGTGCCCCGGTGGTTCCCTGCGAGCGGGAGCGGAAGCATGAGGCCGCCATGCGGGAGCGGGAGGAGGCCATGAAGCGGGAGCGAGCGGCGACCGTGGCGGCTGCGGCGGCGGCCCAAAGAGTGCGCCAACATCGCAGGACCACCTCGATCGAGCCGACAGTGCCCAGGAACCAGATCACACACCCCAGGGAGAAGTACGATCCGGGCGGATACAGGAGTGGCAAGCCGGGCCAAGTGCCGGGCCAAACGGCGGGCCAGAAGCCGGGACAGGTTTCTCTCAAGGGAGGAAAGTTCGGAGCAGTAGTACCAGGCACCCGTCGATTGTCAAAATTGCCACCAGCACCACAAAGCGAATTACTGCCAGAGAGCGCAAAAGTCGTTGAACCAGTTCCAAAGGTCACACCAGATCCACCTCAAGAAATTGCACCAGAACCAAAACCAGAACCAGATCCTGCCGCCACCATCGCAGTGGACGATTGCGAACTGAAAGCCCAGCGCCTGAAGACCCAACTGGAAGACCTGGCCCAGCTGTCGGAGCAGGAGTTCGAGCAGGGCTTCCGGCGCTGGCTGGACGAGGAGGGCATCGCCCGCGAAATGCACTCCCACCTTCGGGTGGAGCTGATCAACTGTTTCAACAACACGGCCCTGGGACAGCTGCTCAACAAGGCCGCTAGCGTGCACATCGGCCGGACCCATGCTCTATTGCTATCGCCCATGGCCCTGTCCCTGAACACGTTGGTGGCCGAGTTCCTGCACTCCCAGAACTGCCACTTTACGCTGTCCGTGTTCTGCAGCGAAGTGCCGCATCGCCACACGCTGCCCAACTTCGAGAACCGTCCGGCATTTCACTTCCGACCAGAGGAACTGCAGCAGTTGATGGCGTCGTTGATGGGTGAGGAGGAATGTTCGCAGGATCCGCAACTCAACCAACTGGTGGAGCAACACTACGACGAGGATCTGTCGGGTCAGACGCAAAGCTTGCTGTTGGCTTTGGTTCGATCTTTGGTGGAGATGCGAAAGCTAATGACCAGCCAGGAAAAACAACAGGCAAAAGAAGCAGATGCAATCAAAGAGCACCTCAAGGAGGTGATCCCGACAGTCGAACCCATTCAAAAGCAGGTGACCCCGACAGTCGAACCCATTCAAAAGCAGGTCACCCCGAGAGTAGAGCCCATTTCTAAAGAGGCAGCTGATGACGTGCCCAAGGAGCCGAAGGTGCCAAAGGAGCCGAAGGTGCCAAAGGAGCCGAAGGTGCAGAAGGAGCCGAAGGTGCAGAAGGAGCCGAAAAAGCCCAAGGAGCCCAAGAATCCCAAGGAGGTGACCCCGAGAGCAGAACCGATTCCATCCAAAAGCACCGCCTGCCAGACAGAGCCCTCGACCATTTTGGAAGTTCGTCCCGAGGTGGACACTAGCCAATTGTATCAAGCAGAGGAGAACGAGCTCATTCTGGGCGCCGATGGAAGAAGCGTGTTTGTCGGTCCTCGCGTCTCGCAGTCCCTGCACGCTGTGGAAACTCAGCTGAATAAACTGATGCGGCAACTCCGACACCTGGCCAAGTCCTGTGCCCCGCCCGTCGAGGTGGTGTCCCAAACAAGCTTCGAACAGATGCTGCAGCGTGAACTTAAAGAAAGAGAGCGTCACACTCGAGCCGGAAAACCCTTCAATCCCGGGGTGCCTCTAACAAAGATACCAGCCCCGCCGCCCGACGATGACGAGGAGGAGCTGAAGGCGCGCCAAAAAAAAGCATCCAGTAAACCCGTGGTTGACTCCGGCCTGGGACCCATTCAGCTGCCGGTGGAGGAGGTGGCCCTCCCACGATTGCCCGTCCTGCATCCCGAGCAGCTCTCCAGCTTGGCGGTGGTGCGGCAATCGCTGCAGCAACTCCAGCGCAAGTCAGACCAACCGCAGGGCCGGATGTACGTGTCCGTGGAGCGGATGGAGGCGGTCATGACCGAGATGTGCGGCTCCCTGCAGCTCTTGAGCAATGTCCTCAACCTATCCATGGAGCAGGAACATTCAGTGGGCCAGCACAAGGGCTTCAAGCTGGGCTACCACGAAGGCTTCGCCCATGGTCACTACATGGGCGTCCAGGAGGGACAACAGCAGGAGCAGCACGAGAGCTTAAAGCGCAAGAAGCCACCGCCTGCACAGCAGCACTTTGGCCAGCAAAAGGATATGATGACCAGAAGTATCCTTACTCAAACGTCCAAACGGTTGTTGGGAAAGAGTGTTTCCACGAAAACTGACGTCCAATGCAGCTCGCTTAGGGATGTCGGATGTCAGGTCAATCCACCCAAGAAACACTACGAGCAGTGGATCCATGAAATGCTGCACAGTTCCAGTGGTAAGGTTTTCCTCGAGCGGGTGGAGCTGTCCCTGAACAAGGCCCTGGAGCTGCAGAAGAAACGGTTGGATGAACTGTGGCAGGTGAAGTTGCGCCACCAGGCGGAGATGATGCGGCTCAGCAGGCGGCAGAACTCTTGGAGGGTGAGTATCGAAAGGGTATATCTAGTTGCAAACAAATAGAAATGGATATTGTGCTGCATTTAGTTATACCCATTAATATTAATCTACATTTTCCGCAACCCAGACATTGTGCAAGCGCGTAGAGCGCGATTCCGAGGCCTCGGGCGAGGCCCGCGATCTCGTCCAGAAGATCTTCCGACTGCTGGAGCACTACGAGTCCCATCACCAAATCCTTGCCGAAAAGATCCAGGAAACGGAGATGGCCGCGGAGCAGACGGCACGCATCATGCCCCATTGGAATGATGATGCTATTGCTGGTATTAGTCCTTCGGCACCTACGGGAAACTGGAACACAATATCATCCACACAGAATTCCAGTGGCGTCACCACTCCGGCACGTCCCACACAGGACAAGTCTCCAGACAGGAATACCACGAAAACTCTGGCAGAAGCCGCAGTGTTACCGCATGTGCGTCATCCCTATGGCATGCATTTTCCCTTTCAGTTAGTGGCTGTGGCTTCCACAGTTCAGGGCACAACCTTTTTGCCGGTAGATTCCAGATTCGCGGGAAAATTGGAAGCTGCAGTGACACCTGAAATGGAGCCTCCAACCACAGAAGCCCCTGCTATCTCGGAACCAAGAGCAGGCACTGAGCTAAATGCTTCAATTGAGACCGCATCGGCAGTTTCTGGTGGACCTGTGGGACAGTTCCCCAAGCCTTGCATGCACCATGCCTCCACCAACACAATGCCAGCACCAATAGCACCGCTAGATCCACAATCCGGCTCCTATAAGCTCAACTTCGAGGAGTCCTTCCGCAATGCCAAGTGAGTATCTGAGCAGACACATGTCTTGTATCCCTTGCATCAGCTTTGCTCTTACTTAGGAACCGCATGCAACAGCTGGAGCAGGAGAGCGATATTCTGGAGCAGAGCATCATGAGTTACCTTGAGAAATCCAAATGGGAGAGGCAAAGGGCTCGTCCGCGACCGACAGAGGAAGAGACCGCCCGGGAACAACGGCGCCGCATTCGCTACAGTGGTCAACAGGACAGGGATCAGATGCATCGACTCTGTGACAATTTCCGAGGAAGGCAGCGACGATTCCATCAGGAGGAGGCCCACTACATGACTCAGTTGGAAGAGATACCGCTGATCAATGACACTGGCTCCAAGGTATCCTCTCCGCTGTGGCTATCCGATCAGGAGGACGTGCAGGACAAGTATCCCTACAGGAATGCCATCACGGAGGCTAAGGAGAAGCTGTTGAGCGAAATTGGCCGCGACAGGGACAGGGATGAATCGGTTGAAAACAAGCCAAGGGAGGATCCGATTTGGACGTCGAAGGATATGCCGGACCTTCGAAAAGTGCCTGTGCCAAAACCTGAATTTGATCGGTTCAAGCATCTTAACGATATGGAGCACTCCAAGAGCAGTGGAGAGACCAGCCTGCTGATCCACCAGGCAACGGAGGTTCTAGGTATCGCCGCAGAGGCAGCCAGACCATGCCCCCGCACACATCCCCTGGAGGACAGCAGCAGCGACAGCAGCGATAGCCTGGAGATCTCCTCCACGGAATTGGCCAAACGTCGTAAGTCGGCCAGCCAGAAGTTGCGCCAGTCCATGGCCAAGATGAAGATGCTCTTTGGTGGTGCCCCCACCAAAGAAAAGGAGACGCTCCCTGCCCCGACTCCCAAACGAGGGCGACCCATCAGCGCTCCCACAGCAGCGACCTCCGGCGGTAAGAGCCGCCGGCTTCCACGACGTCCCCACACGGCACCCACACAGGAGGGGCCCTCAACCGCCCATCGAGCCCATCCACGTTCCGCTGGCCTTCAGTTGGACACCTCGTTGAGCTCGACGAGCTCCACCGAAAGCAGCCTGCACGGCAGATCGCCGGCCATGGCCTTCCGGGATCTTCTGAAGAGTGCTATGTCGGGCCAGGATAGCACGCCGGAGGTGTCCTATAGCCAGGAATTCTGGAAGCGGGTGAACCTGTGACCAGCTCGGCAATCGTCCCAAAAATCCAATAAATGTATTCGATCGTTGCGAGCAGTACCCGATTTACTCGCTTGCTTATCGGGGCTACAAATAGTGGCCATTTGATGTTAGACATTTTTTTTGTAACGATAGAAATGCCAAGCAAGATATAAGTAAGCCGAATCATATTTTTATGCAAAACATTGAATGAAATTGTAACTGATAATGTTTACGAAAATAAATAAAATTTTCAAGTTTTGTTTGCCAAACGTGTGCGCATTTATTTACTATATAAACTTTTTCAGGGACCTGTATGCACTTGTATATCTATGGTAGGTATCATATATTTGGTTTTTGTTTTAACTACATTCGGTTTGGCCAAAATTGTGCGCGTATATCTATGAATTTTCGGTTCCAACATCTGTTGTCTAAATAGTTTTAGCTGGGACACATATATATTTAGATTTTTCAAAACAAACATTTATATATACTCATTTATTTAGCTAGTGATTTTCTTGTGCCCGGTAATGCTGAAGTATTTAATTGGAAATCGCACAATCGAACTGCATTTCAACTGAGTACCGGGCGTGGCTCTTTCTACTTTTAGGCCTTAAACCGCTGTGCCGTTGATGAGATCATAGGGATCCCTGCCTTGGAAGAGGCTGGCATGGGAGCGCCGGCGTTCCCTCTCGATTTCATCCAAATCGAAGGCATCGCTCACAAAACTGGACCTCCTTTGGGGATCGTCGAAGGCGTAGCCTCGCTGGAACTTAGCTGTTCCCGCCGATACCGATCCTTGCCCTGCTCCTACTCCAGCTCCTGGTCCTGCTCCCTTGCCCGTTCCCGTTCCCGCTGACGTTGCTGTTCCAGGATAAATCGGCTGCGGATAGCCATTGGAGTAGTTCGATGGCGACGACGGTATTGCCACAGGCCATTGCACCTGCGACTTGGGTGGCACGGCCGCCGACACTTGACCGCCCCCGCCCCCGGCCCCGCCCGGCAGGGTGAGGGTGGAGAGGTAGCGATTCTGTTGCTGCAACTGCTGCTGATGCTGCAGCATCAACTGCGAGAACCGCTGCTGGCTGTTGTGGAAGCCGCTCTGCAGCGAGTCGGACGACTGCCGCAGAAAGCACCGGGGCAAGGTGCTCGCCGGCGGGGGATACGACATCCGGGGCATCGCTGACGGCCAGCCAGATCCGCCGGCTCCGACCCCGCCTCCTCCGAATCCTGACCCTCCTCCAACTCCAACTCCAACTCCAACTCCGGCTCCCTGTTCCGTGTGCAGCGAGAGATTCGAGTTGAGGCGCCGCAGAGGTTGCCCCAAACTATCCACGCCCATCGAGTAGCGACGGGGGACCACCAACTGGGCGTGATCTGTAGGATAATTTAGGGAAATTTTATTTTATTTTTTTGGAAAAATTAATAAGTTTAAAAGGAGTGTCGCTAACGTTATTCAAGAAAAACCTTTCCGCCTTCGTAATTTGCATAAAACTGTATTTTCTTCGATAACTTCGTCAAAATAAGAGCTAGAGACCTATTTCTTTTTGCACTAGGCCCGTTTAATTATTACGTAATTAATGTCATTCTCAGATTTTTGCCATGCCCTTTCCGCCTATTTGCAAAAATATCGATATCTCAAAGACAGTAAAAGCTAGAGACATAATTTTAAGTCCGCTAAGTCCACTGATCGTTAAACACGTGTATTCAAAATTACGTCGAGATCGGAAAATAAATATAGAAGATATGACCAATTAAAGTTTTACCCACCCCTTTCCACGGCAACGGCAAGAGAGGTACATGGTATCTCGTTGTCGAGAAATCTCGACTACAGCGTTTCTACTTGTTAAAAATTAGTTTTTCGAAAGAAGTTCAGTTTTCTCAATCAAAACTTTAGAATAACGATGCCCACTTGAGGAACTGCTGGGCCTTAGACTTTCGGTTTTGAACACGACAACCCACGAAGTTATCAAAGATTAGGATTACATAAGAGAAAAAAAGCAACCCTTATAAACAGTTAAAAATTTTTGGTATTGGTAGGTAACTAATATTTTTGATTTAATATTTAAATGCCTTTAAATTGATTCTTTCTTTTTATATTTCTCTTGAAAACAAATTATAATATTCTTGTAAGAATTTGGTGAGTTCTTAAACATGTAATTATAGGCTCAAAGTTTGATGGAAATTTTTTTCTGATTTTTTGGTATTATTCCTATTAGTTTTCGTTGTTTTGTTTAACAAAGCCCTATAGGAAGCTTATGATATCTTAAAGTATCCCTTCTATTAAACATCTTTTTACAGCACTTACCTCCGACCACATAAAGCTGATCCTCCTCAAGGCGGAACTGCCGGAAACCGTGATCGTCGCCATCCTCGTCATCGTCATCGAGGACCCCTCCCACATCCGCCGGCAGGGGTGCCTCCTCCCGCCGTTCCTGCTGCTGATGCTGCTCAAAAGCAATCCCATCCCCGTCCTCCTGCTCGGGATCCTCCTCGCCGGCACTGCCTCCGCTGATGTAATAGATATTCTTGGGCTTGCTGCGCATCCCAGCCCTTCGGCAGAACTCCTGAAAGAGTTCGTCCTTGGTCTTGCGCAAGCCGCGCTTGAGGCCACACAACTTGGTCTGCGGGTCGTCCAACTGGGAGCCCGAGGTATTGGTGGCCATGTTCCTCTGCTGTTTCCGCTTAATCTGCCCGGCCTGCGGCTGGGCGGCTGCACTGGGCGCCGTGTAGATGTCGGTGGTGGTGGACACGGATCGAGTGAGCGGAAACTCCTGCGGCAGATCGGCGAACAAGGCGGGAGCCGGCGGCAGGACACTAGTCAAAGGGGGCGGCGGTGCCGGCAGTCCTGCCTGGATCCCCGAGGAGTCCGTGCACAGTTCGTTCAGGGACTTGGCGAAACTGCGCGAGTGCAGGTTGCACTTGGAGACCGCCGGCTTCTCGAAGTAGAAGCTGTGAAGAATATTTTTAAAAATCTTTTACAATTTTTGAATCGGTAATGATTAATTTATAATATTATAATATGCAACAAATTGGGTTCAACTTTAATTTCAGAGGCAGCCTTCTTAGGCTTCATAATATTTTAATGTTTTAATCAAATAGTTATAAATTAAATAATTATACCACGTACCTTAAGGTACAAATGGTATACTAAGTTTGTGAAATGTGTGTAAAAGGGAGAAGGAAGCGTTTCCGAACCCATAAAGTATATATATTCTTGATCAGCATCAACAGCCAAGTTGATCTAGCCATGTCCGTCTGTATGTAGTTGAACACGTCGTTCTCGGAGATGGTAAGAGCTAGAGGTGTAATTC
Source organism: Drosophila ironensis (assembly GCA_021223825.1). NCBI lineage: Eukaryota > Metazoa > Arthropoda > Insecta > Diptera > Drosophilidae > Drosophila > Drosophila ironensis. The sequence goes on from JAJJHQ010010279.1 coordinate 435,343, forward strand.
TTTTTGTTTTAGGTCAGTTATATGTGTACGCAAGTCGAATTTATTCCCAGATTTTTCACGCCCCTTTCCGCCCTCGTATTTGCCCTCGTATTTGGCTGTCAGCATGGGAAACTACAAGCACTACAAGATGCTGCAAAGACTGTGGAATTTCTGGAGAAAACCCGAAAGCCGCTTCACAGTGGCCACAAGCTGACACTTCTCAATGATTTTAAGGTTCATGGTGGAACAAGAAAATTTGGACGATTTGACGAGAACTCTGAGTACGCGATGATATTTTCATGCATCAATACAAGTTGGTGGTGGACCTTGAACCATCGGTGAACCAAAGATTGGATTCCAATACTGTCAAAACAAAAGCTACTGATCACTTGGAAATCATCGACCAGTTGCTATTTCAAGCAGAAAGTACAATAAAGTACAATGAACGCCACTGATCCGGTGGGTCTCTCTAAGTCAATTGTAGACTTGTTCTTGGATTCTAATAAACCAATACTCGCCTCTGAAGCTGAGAACTATCTATCCATAGAGGACCCAAGAAGCAGGATTGGCCTGGTACGCCGCTAATCTTTCGCGCTGCCACTCGAGAAAGACCTTGAAGACGTCATTGGAATGCAGATGCAGGCTTATCAAGGAATACTTGTGAAATCACGCCTCGGGCAAGTTGCGATTCTTGCGCTGCTTTCTGTCAAGTTTGCGTGCAGAGCGCTTCTTACGATTCTGGAAGATCTCCCGGAAGTTAACCCTCTTATCTGCTTGCTCATCTCCTGTTACGGTTCAGCCCCGGTCGGTTTTTCCTTCACGACAATAGGGCCGGAAAAGGCCACCGCCACGGTGACCGCACCGGGTTCCTGGAGCAGCATCGGCTCCTAGATGGTTGCATCGTTATTCTGGTTCACGGGCATCGAGTTGGCACTCGAAGTCTCCCTGCCCTCCATGGTCGATTTTAGCTCGATTTTACTTCCAGTCGTGTTTGACAGCTTGTTTCTTCAAGGGCTTTAATTAAGGCTGCTTCTACAAGTATATTGTCATCGATGTTTTGAAAAGGTTTCGATGTATCGATGTTTATTTTATAGCATCGATGTTTCCCAGGGTTGCCCCTTTAAGCTGATAGGGTCGAAACTTTCTCCCAACTTTCGGGTATTGCTTGCACCTACTCGTATTTTCATTATTCGTTATCTTATAGTAGCACCAATATCTCCGAGTTGGTAGTAGCTAAAGACATAATCCTTATTGGCTTATGTGCGTTTAGCATATTGGTAGAAAATCTAGTTTTTAAATTTTATTGGTCCATATTTTCAAAATGATTGCACCAATAAACAAAAATCACTTTGCTTACAGCCTAGAATTTGAATATCTAGCCATGTGAGAAGTTTTACAAAGATTGAAAAATTAACAATAAAGATACGGCCAACAAAAATGTTCACCGGGTAAAACATTTGTACACTTTAGTGTAAAATTAGCTATAGAAAGATAACTAAATTTTCCTTTATTTCAAAGAGCCATATAGCAACCTTTTTATTCGGATTGTAAATGCCCTAACTACTTCCTTAAATTTGACAAATAGCTTAGACAAGTAGAATCGCTGTATTCGAGATTTCTCGACAAATAGATACCATGTACCGATTTTCATTCTCAATTAGTTTTTTCGTTCAAATATATTAAATACACAATGATTTAAGTCGAATGCAAAATCTGGCTTTGGCATTGAAAAGGAACGTTTAAAATTTTTGTTAGACTTATCTTCATTGTTTATTGTCATATCATTGTAATACTTGGCACATGACTAGATATTACAAGCTTACAAGCTGTAAGCTAAAAAATTTGTATCTCTTGGTTCAATTATTTCAAATATATAGAAAGATATAGTTTTTTGAAAGTGACCTCAATCAAAAAGAATTTTGTCTCTGGCTACTACCATCTCGGAGACATTATATTTGGGCAAAAATACAGTTTATTACGATAGGGGTGGGGGCGTGGCAAAAATTTTAAATAAATTCGATCTATTACAGACCTAAAGCAAAAAGAATTACAGCTCTAGCTCTTACCAACTCGGAGAATGATGATTTCATACATACATACAGACGGACATGGCTAGATCGCCTCGTCTGTTGATGCTGATCAAGAATATATTTATATATTTTATAGGATGGGAAACGCTTCCTCTCCCTGTTACATACATTTTCGCAAACTTAATATATTATTTGTACCTTAAGGTACATGGTATAAAAACAGCGCTAACCCGATGTAATCAGCCTGACCAAGCTATCGGAATATCTTTGTGTACTCAATGTCAATGTTTTATGGACGAATGTCGCATGTTTGGCGCTCTGTTTAGAAACAAATCTCAGGCACCTGCTTTCCAGCTCAGTAATAAACTGAATTTATATCTTTGTTTCGATAACAGAGCAGCGAGCAGACACAACAGAACGCCAGTGCCAAAGTAATTGCTCGCTCGCCAGCCTTAAACTTGCAGTCGCGTTCAGTTGTTCACCAGCCACCGACGAAGCAGCAAATTCCAACAATCGCGTGGAAGCAAATAAGCAAGGCAAATCCAAATAAGAATATCTTGAAATATATAATTTTTCAAGTTAGCGACAATGCCGATTCAATGTGAGATTAAACTATCGCGTGCCGCTGGCGTTTTCTATGCCGGCGAGCAAGTTTCGGGTTCAGTGGTGCTAACGATCGACAAAAAGAAGTCATTCTCCATCGAAGGTGCGTATATGTTAGTATGTGATTTCAATAGGCAAAACTCGGGCAGTTTCATGGCCCAGAAACTCTAGAGATTCCCAGACAAAATCAAAGACAAACCAAAGACTAAAGCTGCAAATTGTGGGGATATTTCCGCAAGAAGTTCCAGAGTTAAAAGTGCTAGAGTCAAGTTGAACATGATGTTTACTACGAGTTTATTGTTGGGTATCCAAAGTCGAGAGTCTAGTTGCTTTGCCTTTTTCGCATATGATTAGATAAGAGGAAGCTGCGGTCTCGCTTTTCACCAATTTTTCCCCTTTGACAGCCGCCAGCATCACCCTGTTCGGTGTCACATCGGTTCAGTGGACCGAGAGCGATCTCTCTGCGCCCCCAATGATCGAGCACAACGATTCCTCTGCCAACTTGGAGGACGAAACGCCCAAGGTTGAGTACACGGCCGCCCGGATTCAGGTGAATCAAACAAAGAATCTCGGGAGCAAGCTGGGCATGCCACCAACTGGCGTTTTTAAGCTCGGCGACTTTGAGTTTAGGCTTCCCCATAACCTGCCGGCCAGTTGCCGGTTGCCCCACGGCTCCGTGGACTACTCACTGAAGGTGTCCATCGAGCGGCGGGGCAAGCAAGACAAGTGCTTCGACCAGCACCTGGTGATCAAACAGCATGTGGAGTTCATAAACCCCATTGCGGACTTCACGGATGCCGAGCAGTTCCGGCTCTTCCTGCCGCGCAGCGTCTTCGTGCCCGGGCAGAGTGTCAAGTACGAGATCAACCCAAAGGACGGGGTCTTGACGGGGTTCCACACCCGTTTGTGCCAGAGCATCAGCTATGTCAGTCAGACGCCAAGGGCCAAGACCAGGACCGTGATTCGCTGTCTGGCCGAGTCCGGGGAGCTCGAGGATGAGTTGCACCTGCCGCTGACTGTGCCCATCATGAGCGATCACGTAACCACGGACATTATCGAAGTTAGGTACTTCATTGAGAGCCACGACTTCGTCAATCCGCCCATTCAGCTGCCTGTGTTTGTGGCCACGGTGGCCCCGCCAATGGCCACCAAGTCTTCCCGCTCGTGCTTCGCCAATCAAGGTAAGTAATTGCCCGGTGTTTTGGTGGCTCTAATTGCATAAATAAGGTTTTCCGCTTTAAGCCCTCAATGAAGGCGATGCTGAACCAGGCAATCAACCAAATGGGGGCCAAAACAGCTGCTACCGGGAAAGTGGCGGCGTGCCTCTGAATAAACACGGCGAGCGCCTCATGTTACTCGGTCCCAGCTCGATGGGGAGACGTCGGACGTACGTGTACTTGGCACTACGCTACTTTTATCATAGAGTGTTCCCGTAATACGTGCCTGCTGCTACTGTTGGAATTCAATAGCGCAGCTTTTCATACGGCAACCTAGACCGTGGTCATAAATAAGCGGTAGTTTCGGCGGAACCCACAGAGCAAGCACTTCACACGGTAGATCTAGACAGAGCTTTCCCCACACATCCTGAGCAACCAAGCTATTTATTTAAAATTCACAATCCTACCCTTTTTTTTGTGACAAAAACTGCGACTATCAGTTATCACTTATTATATATCATTACATCAGTTGCAAGTCGTCACCTGAACTGATTATATTTATGAATATCGTCCCCAGGACGCCCCCTATACCATAACCCATCTCTCTTATTTATATATCATATCCAAATACATACTACCCAATACATCTCTCTTAATCATTCATCATATCTAACTACCCAAGCATATTTAAAGAAAATGCGACAAAGCAACCAACTTATTTATTTTTGTTTCGATGAAGTAAATACCTACTTAATATATATACTATTAGTATTAGTTATCACTTATTATATATCATTACATCAGTTGCAAGTCGTCACCTGAACTGATTATATTTATGAATATCGTCCCCAGGACGCCCCCTATACCATAACCCATCTCTCTTATTTATATATCATATCCAAATACATACTACCCAATACATCTCTCTTAATCATTCATCATATCTAACTACCCAAGCATATTTAAAGAAAATGCGACAATCTACAAAACTTATTTTGTTTTGTTTCGATGAAGTTAATACCTACTCAATATATTTGCAATTTGCAATATCACTTATTATATATCATTACATCAGTTGCAAGTCGTCACTTGACCTGATTATATATATGAATATCGTCCCCAGGACGCCCCTATACCATAACCCATCTCTCTTATTTATATATCATATCCAAATACATACTACCCATCTCTCTTATTTATTCATCATAACGACGCATTTCCGCGAAAGTATCGTGTCGTTTTTTTTCGAAATTGAGATTTTAATGCAAAATTGTTAGGCACTAAAATAATTTAACTGAAAGAGCTATAGTGCCCATAAAAATTAGGTTTCAATTTTTTTAAAAACGCTTCTCCTGTAAAATTAAATTTTTCTACATTCGATACTTTCGCGGAAATGCGTCGATATGTAACCAGTGGTTACTTACCACCCAACCATATCTAAATAAAATGCGATAATCTACAAAACTTATTTTGTTTTCTTTCGATAAAGTTCAGTCTCATTCCCAACTTATTCCGAACTCATTGGTCATGGTTTCTCAGGTGATTGTTTCCAGTTCAAATAAAATAAATGAGGCGAATTCCCTATAATCTGTTCAAAACAAAAATCCCAATAGAAGTACCCATTCTATGGAGAAGCTTTTTTGTGAGTTGCGTAGACGGAAGTAGGCGAAACCGGCTGATTTTCACAACACAGATAGATATTGGCTCTANGAAGTAGGCGTAACCGGCTGATTTTCACAACACAGATAGATATTGGCTCTACCAATGTTCTATCCAAATTAAGTGAATCTAGAGTTAAAATTGTGGACGCGACAGAATTTCGCCATTGCGATGGTGCGGGGGGAGCTAGCCGATTTTTAAAACAAAAGTGTACTGAGCTGGTATGACACAATTCTGAGTCAGTAATTAGTCATTCTCGATGTATCATAGTTTCAAAAATCTATGCGTTTTAGGACAGACGGACAGACATGGCTAGATCGACTATATACTTTATAGGGTCGGAAACGCTTCCTTCTTCCTGTTACATACATTGCACAAACTTAATATACCATTTATACCTTAAGGAACATGGCATAAAAATCGTAGACGTTTAAATCTGAAGCGTAAATAGAAATAGTGGTACCCACCGCCTGTCCAAATCATTGTGCAGATAGAGATTCAGATTGGATCCTGCATTGGGATGCTTCCTGCAGGCGCCCGGCAGCGTTTGGGTCTGCCCGGGATGTCCGAAGGGGGCTCCAGGATGTGCGGCAGGACCTCGGCCGGCTGCCAGATTGCGAGCAGCATCGTGCACCTGATGCAAGCGCGGATTACCGCCGCTCCGTAGGGCGCGAGATCCTTGGGCCGGCTGCATGGACTGCTGTCCCGCACTGAGATCCCGGAGCTCGCGTCTGTGGAGTCCTTCCTGGCTGCCCAAATTCGCGGGCTGCTTGTAGCGCTTGTACGAGTGGCTCAGGGGATGCGGCCCGCCCTGCTCCTTGAACTTGGCCTGGATATTGGCGACACTAAAGCACGGCAATCGCTGAGGAAGGTATACAAAGGTACATAAACCAACTGCAGAATGCGTGCATTATGTAATGTTATTTAGGTTTGGAACACAACTCAAAAGTGGGACAGCACAAAGTGCAGTTGCGCCCCAAGGGACGCATCCGGCGACATCCTTTCACTGCAGCCTGAAAGGTTTCTGCCCGTCGGGCTGGAGAATTATGTGCCCCAAGGATTCGCAGGATAAGCAGGAAATCAGCCAGACGGCAGAATGCACCACAGGACACGCTGGCAAAATGGTTATGAAAATGTACGAGTATTTTTCAAATGTCAGCGGATGCTGGGACACGCTTGTAATGAAATGAAATAAACTCGGCAAATATAATAAAATGTTTTGCAAATCAAATGAGGCATATCTCGATTTTGTGCGGCAAAATACTTACGCTGTAGTAGCTGACCTCCTGCAAATTGATGAAGAGGAAAATATTCAGCACTCCCACGAACTCGGTGACAATGAATCCGAAGACAAACAGAAAGAAACTCTGGCCGTAGGTGACTTTGAAAAGCGCAGGCTGCAAGGTGGAACGCGGCCTCAACTTTGAGCCGATTTCCGCCTTTAAAATCGATATATAGGCAATCAGGCCAATGAGCATTACCAATCCTAAATTCAACAAGTATATATTAAGCATTACAATACATTTTTTGGTAGTAACTCACCGCTGACTATAAAGAGAATGCCGGCGCTGAAGTAATACAGATTGTTCTGATGCGAGCAGGTGGGAATCAGGAACACAATGAAGCTGATCACCAGAAAAACTCCAGCGGCCAAGAAAATCGGACACGATTTGGTCACAGTATCTGCAATGATGGAATGGCTTTATTTTGTTGCCCCGAAAAACCTTAAAGCCAAAGTTAAGTGAAAAATCCGCAATTTATTCGGTTAAAAACACACTTCTCTGTCGCTTCTGGCCTGCGGACATTTGACCTTTTGTCTTGACTCTATCGAGTGTCAAAATATCCTGCAGCTCCCAACAAAAGGAAAAAATATGTAGGCATATAAAGAGGTATGAAATTAAATTAAAGCCCGTGCCAGGGCCCGGCCGATGGGCTGGCAAATTAGTCTGTTTTATTGTTGAAATTGTCACCCGCGGCCAATCGACAGACAGTTCGTTTTCGACGAGGAATTCCTTTGCTCGCAAAATCAATGTGAATCACAGCGGCGTCGAGGGGCAATTGTGTTCGCGAATTAATGGAATTCAGGGAGGCGATTGGATCTTATAATGGATATTGACCCGATCCATTGTATAGTGCTCGCCTTTCAGGACCACAAATCACCGCATCATGCGACCCGGTCGAGTTGAAACTTTGCCTTTAATTAAAATTCAGCTTGTGCATGTGCGTGCTGGCAGGCTAAACTAAAACAACGATAAATCAATTTCAATTTGGCTTAGTTTCGTGGGTGGTTGGGCTGTTAATTCGATGGGTGGACTTAAAGGAACAGCCCGGCTAAGCACCTGGAAGCCCATTAAGACTCTGGGTGCTGTGAGGTGTCTTAAGCCCTCGCAGTGATGGATTCGTTCGGATGAACATCAAAATTAAATCCGTCTACAGTCAGCACATACAGGGCACCCGCAAGGGGTCTTATTTCCCCAAAACTATCTACTCTGGTACACAATAGACTTCTGCATGAATGCATTCAAAACGGCAAATGAATCACCTATTCTGGAAGGGGCACACTTTTTTTCTGCAGAGTAAGTGAGTGGGGTAATATTCCATATTTGTACAGCAAAATTGGTGTTCAGTACTCAATAGTTGTATAGTTAGAGTAGTCAACAGTTGGAGTAGTCAACACTGTACAGTGTTTTGGTGTGCAGTTGACATACTGTACAGTGAGTGCAATTTCATCACAGTACATTCTACATTCTATGTATACTTCTTACCGGTACTTCTTACGCTGGGGCTCNATGGTAAGAGCTAGAGGTGTAATTCTTTTTGCCTTAGGTCCGTTATATGTGTACGCAGGTCGAGTTTATTTCAAATTTTTGCCACGCCCCTTTCCGCCTTCGTAATTTACATAAAACTGCATTTTCTTCGATAACTTGGATAAAATAAAAACTAGAGACCTGTTTTTTTTTGCATTAGGACCGTTTAACTATTATGCAGATAATGTCGTTTCTAGATTTTTGTCACGCCCCTTGCCGCCCTCGTATTCGCAAAAAAATCGATATCTCCAAAATGGTAAAAGCTAGAGACTTAATTTTAAGTCTGCTAAGTCTGATGATCGCCTAACACGTGCATGCAAAATTACGTTCAGATCGGACAATAAATATAGAAGATATGACCAATTAAAGTTTTACCCACCCCTTGCCACGGCAACGGCAAGAGAGGTACATGGTATCTCGTTGTCGAGGAATCTCGACCACAGCGTTTCTACTTGTTTTCTGCAGAGTAAGTGAGTGGGGTAATATTCCATATTTGTACAGCAAAATTGGTGTTCAGTATTCAATAGTTGTATAGTTAGAGTAGTCAACAGTTGGAATAATCAACACTGTACAGTGTTTTGGTGTGCAGTTGACATACTGTACAGTGAGTGCAATTTCATCACAGTACATTCTACATTCTATGTATACTTCTTACCGGTACTTCTTACGCTGGGGCTCTGGCACTAAATAACGTCAAACATACAAAGGACAATCACAAACACATACAACAACACATGAACGTTGTTACTCACTCACGAAGCAACCAAATATATTGTACTCATTCACGAAGAGTGCAACCATATACCATACTCACTCGAAGAAAGTGAATGTAAGTGAATGAATCATCTAAGTGAATGTAATTTTAAAATCGTGAGAATTTGGGTTTGCAATTCCTTGCGAATATAAAATCCTATATTTTAAAGGCAAAACAAAACTTGTTAAAGAACAAAATGCGAGTACTTTATATAGTGCATTTTTATAGTCAGTTCAGTTTCGACCAAGATAAACCAGTTTGTGCTTTAGTTTACTTTATCCTACTAAACTTTCCATTAAAAGATCAAACGATTTAAATAACTTATTTAGATTTACTTACAAGGTATTGCTGGCGTGGAGTCGTGGGGATCCGGTTGGTAGCCCTCTTTGGGAAAGTAGTCGATTTTTACGCAATTATAAGAATCCACATCTAGACCTTCAAGCACAAGAGTATGTAATAAAAAATTCGTTAATACAACCAGAAATTGAATTCCCAAGCTGAACAGTTTTTCCCTGAGATTCTAAGGACATATGCTTTTCGGAAAAATGTGTCAAGAGTAAGTTTTGAGTTCAGTAAGCACACCTTGACATTGTGTTCCACATTGTTCCACTGCCCTCCCACAAAAAAAACACATAATTAATTTTAGTTGCCAGAAATGCCGCTGGTAAAAAATGCACTGCCAAAAAAGAAGAAACAGTCCAGCGGGGGCCCCGAAAAGGTGCAAGTCGTGGTCGAGGGCCCGAAAAGGTCGAAGACCGACCTCAAGCCGAAGCGAAAGACCAAGACCAAGACCAAGGCCAAGTCCAGGGCCAAAGGACGCAGCGCCAAGGCCAACAAGACGTCCAGTGACACGAACGTGGAGCGGGGCAGCGGCGATGGACCGCACCAGATCAAGCCGCAGATGAGCCTGGTGGCCCTGCACTTTTTGGACATATCACTCCGCCACTCGGACGTCCAGCTGCTGCAATCCTCCTCCGAGGGCCTGAACGAGCGCATGGTGGCCTTCTACTTTGCGTATCTGCAACAGCGCCGGTACCGCAGCGAGTCCGATCTGCTCTTCCTGCCGCCGGTTCTGGTCGCCCGTTTGGGGCAAATGGACATGCGGGAGCTGCGCCGCACGGTCAGGGATCGACGCCTCCACGAGAAACCCTTCCTCCTGCTGCCGCTGGCCAGTCATCCAAGGTAATCTCCCAAGTCCCCTTGAGCCTCCTCTCAAGTTCAAGCACCCAAATCCCTTATTTCTTTCCACAATAACCAAGTCGGATCCACCACACAAGTAGATAATTGCTTTTAAAAGTATTCTGGGATTGAAAAAAGGACACTACACAACCTAATAAACTATACAGGTATTCTACCATTTTGCTATAACTAATGGGATTAGCATCATAAAAAGGAGAACCATATCCACGAAAAACTACCGATAAGTCTCATACTTGTAAACTACAGTTTGTAGATCTAAATCAGTGGTGGACACAGATTTTCCACATGGGAGCGGGCCAAAAAAATAAAAAAAAAGGGTCCGATTTTTTGGTTCTACATATTTTGTTTGTGTAATTTTACACATTCCCTTTTCGCATTCAACTTCGAATAACTTCGATTCCTTTTCGTTCGAAACATTCACAGCTTTTTGGGAGCACTGGAAGCCGAAAGAGCCAAGGGCTGCCCATCGCTGATCTAAATAGATCTGAATGCGGATCAAGTCAACAATTAAATAACTTTTAAATATCATAGAAATTCCCCGAATATATTGTTTCTTAGTTTCTTAGTTTCTTAGTCACTATGAGGTGATCACCGTAGCAGATGCATTTAACCAAATTTTACTACTCCGCCCTGCAGATCCCATGGCCACTGGTCGCTGCTGCTGGTTTCCCGGCCGGACGCAAAGTTCTACCACTACGATTCCCTGGACAACTGCCACACGCAACTGGCCGCCGCGTTGGCGGAAACTTTGCGAGCGCCCCTCGGGGCCTGGGACTATGAGGTGATCACCGGACGCTGCCTTCAGCAAAAGCCGCAGATCTGCGGGGATCCCCAGTCGGCCATCCACATGTTCTGCATGGCCGACCACGTCGCCGACTATGTGTCCCGGTGCGGCTATGCCACCAGCTCGCTCCTGATCGCCTGGGAGCAGATCAACACCATGCGCCCAAATTTGCTGCAACTGATTCAATCCCTTGGCGGATTTCTTCCCCACAAAAGGGGTCACTAGCTGACTGCAAATCGTAGGCAGTGTTTTTTTTCCTTTGTATTTCACTCATCAAAATAACCTTAATACACAAAAGTTTGTACACAGATACAACAAAACAATTAGGAACGCTGTAGTCGAGATTTCTAGACAAAGAGATACCATGTAAGTAGTACATGGCATGTTCCACTCATGCCGCGGCATGCCGTTGCTTTGGCAAGGGGTGGGTGAAACTATTATCGGTCATATCTCTATATTTATTATCCGATCTTGACGTAATTCTGCATGCACATGCTCAACAATCAGCGAACTCTGCGGACTCAAATATGATTATGTCTTTAGCTTAAAGCTTTTGCAAAGGATATAGCAAATGCGAAGGTGAACAAGGGCGTGGAAAAAATCTGGAAATAACATTATCAGCGTCTTAGTTAAACAGACCTAATTCAAATAGAGTTTTTTCCCTAGCTATTGTTTTGTCTAAGTTTTGGTCAAGTAAGTAGAGGCATGTGCATTTTCCTGTATTTCACAGATAAACATTACATGATTTTATCAACATTGTCCGATCTGGATGTGTTTTACACATATAATTTCATTCTTGGATTTTTGCCACGCCCCTTTCCGCCCTTGTATTTGCAAAAATATTGGTATCTTAGAAATGGTAAAAGCTAGAGGCATAATTTTCAGTCCGCTAAGTCCACTGATCGTCAAACACGTACATGCAAAATTACATACAAATGGGACAATAAATATAGAAGATATGACCAATTAAAGTTTTACCCATCCCTTTCCACGGCAATGGCATGACGTTGCACATGCTGGGGTGACGTCATCCGTCTTCTTTGACTTCGATTCGTTCGCAGTGCGAACTTCGCACATGTATACGTACAGAAGTGTGTGTATGTATGCACAATACATACGAAAGTGAGCTTGTGTGCACGTGATAATTGTTTGGATGTCAACAAACAAAAAATTTGAAGAATAATTAATTAGAATAATAATTAATAAAGAAGATTGGTACATGGTATCTCGTTGTCGAGAAATCTCGACTTCAGTGTTTCTACTGGTTAAAAAAGGGTTTAAGAACCACCGCAAATCGTAAAAAACATATTTAAATTGGCACAACCCCCTTCCCCGATGGTGCCGGGAAATGAAAATACGGGAAATAAATAAAAACGACGACAACTGTCAACGCGGGACTTAATTGAGTGCCTGCCTGAATGGCTGGCCGGGTCACCTGATTGAATGCATGATTGATTGATTGACCAACTGGCTGACTGCACTTTAATTTGATGAGAAGTCAGAGCCTCGGATGTCGGTTATTAAATTCGGGGCCAGGCAGCGTCATTGTTCATCGTTCATCGTTCATCGTTTTGGGGGGCGCAGTGGCAGCGGCTGGAAATCCATCCCCATCCATCCCTCCGGAAACGCCCCAAGGGTTGGGTTGCACCACATTTGTCTTCATTTTCGGTGGCAACGCCCAGACCACGACAACACCATCCGCAAAACACTCACCTGGCAACGTGGTGCACAATATCCAGAGGCTGGACTTGGTGTACTTGGTGATGTAGGCGCCGTCGTCCAATGCATTGAAGTTGGCCGTCCCATTGTAGTTGGCATTGGGCAGCTTCTCCTCCGTGAAGAGCCATTGGGGTCCGGCCAGAGCAGCGATGACAATGGCCACTGAAATGCTGCAATGTGGAAGCAAGGAGCCGTAAGTGTGCTTATTACAACACTGGACAAATCAGGAGCCAAATAGAGCTTAAAGCACTCTTGAGCAACGGGAATCAAGAAAATAAAGCTGTCAAAATATGTTAACAAATGACAATAAAAAAGCTTAACTTTATTTTATGTTTTTAAGAATTTATAATTAGAAATGTATTCAGTGGTTGATCCAAAAACATTTGAGCTTAAAAACAATGAAACTTTAGACTCGCTGCAACCCTTCTTTTGAATTAAGAAAACGTTGCAAAACTACAACCAACTAATGTCATATGTAATGTCAATATTATTAATAATAGATATCGTAATGGCTTGCAAAAAATATCGGACATTTACCGATTAAAGCAGGGCAACCCCGAACATTTGCAAGTGCAGAAGCAAGATGCATTCCCTGCTAAGTCGAAATCGATGGGATGCAGGAGCGTTAAGTGGAAATTTTCAAATTTTCCTGCCGGTGGTGGGGAGCAATGTAATCAAGGGAAATGCCTATTCCCAGGTACTCCCTTCCACAACTCGATTCCCGGGCAAAAATCGAGCATGTGTGGTGCTTGTGGGGCTGCTGATTAAAAAATACTTCAACCTGTTTGTGGTTTTTTGGGGGGGGCGGCGGGCATTGCCCCAAAAACGAGGCCAAAAATCCGCAAAAACAAAAAGAAAGTTAATGTGTGTACGGGGCTCTATAACCGCCCATCCACACAACGCAGTGATATGCAAATAAATGTCGCCGCCCAAAAACGCCAAAAACGGGGAGCGCACAAATAAAATTGTTGGCGCTGAAAAATGTGCAAAAAAATGAAAAAATGAAAGGGGGCGGGAGAAGGAGCCACGCAATCGAAATGAGGAAAAAGGTCAAAGGGTGGGGCTATTCAACGGATGGGATATTTTGGCACCTCGGCCGTATTCCCAGGTATCCGCGAATACATTCATGAGTGCACTTACAGTTGGCCCGCAAAAAATGGAAATTCAAATTCCACTTCAAACAGCAAATATTTGCTTAGAGTTACTCGCTTTTAAATTGCGTTTAAATCAAGAAAAGAGAGATATTTTTTGGCGGTGCAGTCTGATTTCGGATCCCCATAAAAGTGTAAACAAACCATTATGCAAACTTTTATTTGCCTGGCAATCGAGATTAGGAAATCAAAAAAATTCTCGAAATCATGGAAACCACTATTTATCATTCAAACTCTCCTTGCCATTCAAGTATTCTGCCCATATTTTCCCACTCGTTAGATTTACATAAATGCTTAAAACATTACTTAAAAAGTGTTCATCAATATAGTATTCTGTGTTGTCATCCGGTGCTCTATCGATAAGGTTGTCCCGAGCAACGTTGTGCAGCTTTGTTATCGGTAAATGTCACACGGTTACACGTAAGATTTTCAGAGCTCTTTTCATTCCAACGCTTCTGGTGAATAGTTCGCATTTCGGGTTCCTCGCCACCACATTTTGTCGTGAAACTTTTCGGTTTAATTCGCGTTCTAACGTGTTTCAAACGTATATTTTCATTGAAAAAGAAAAGATCGCAAAAAAAGAAAGCAAAATGCGCAGCATGTTTTCCAACCGCTACGACAATTCACGCAAAAAGTTTTACGAGCGCTACGAAGGTAAGTCGTTGGAGGACTTCGAAATGGCTCATGGATGCTTCAAAAAGCTCGTCCCCCAGCTGCCCGTGCCTTGCACCCGAGCTTGCCGCTTTACGAGCGCCCGGTGGAGCCCAAGGACATCCAGGTCGTCGATTGCTCCACACAACGCCGCCACAGGAGCTACCGCGACCTGGCCAACCAGACCAGCGAGCAGCTCGATAACGAGGCCTGGCTCACCAGCGATCGCATCCCGATTGTCGTGCGCCGCCAAATCGAGGAGCGCACCAACAAGATCCTCATGCCGCGCTACGATCCCAGCAAGGCCGCCCACGTCTTCAGCCACAACGGCGGCCAACGTCGTCGTGGTCGTCGCCCCGGCCCGGAGACCATTGCCAAGTTGGCCGCCCAGTTTGCCGAGCAGGTGGGCGGCGAGCCAGCCCACAACGATGCCGATGAAGGGGACACTGGGGACGGAGATGTGGATGTGGAGAGCACCGGGACACCGTCCACCGTCAGCGCTGCGGTATCCTCATTGTCGAAGCCGGTGCTGGCTCCTGCGAATTGGTCCTCGTCGTCGTCCACCTCGAGCGACGAGTCCGCCGAGGCCAATCCCAGCCTGGCCCGTTTGGGTTATATGAATCTGCAGCCCCGCAACAAGATCCCTCGCGGTCGCAAGCCGGGAAGCGGCAAGGGCTTGAAGGCGTTCAAGTCGGGCGCCGACGACGACAACAAGGAGAACATCAAGCCCAAGGAGGGCGTGGGCGCTGAGGGAGGCGAGTACAGCTCTGAGGAGGATCCTGAGCCGGGACCCATGTACTCAACGGGACGCATCTTTGTGTGCCCGGATGTCGGATGCTTGCAGAACTTTGGAATGCGGTAAGTGGGTCTCGGGTGATTACTCCATTCAATTTGTTAATTGCATATTCATTTTTAAAAGGCGCGACTTGTACAAGCACCAGCGCGACACTGGACACCACACCTGGGCCCACAAGTGCGAGAAGTGTGGCCAGATCTTCCGCACCGCCGGATTCAAGCGCATGCACGCCAAGGCGGCCTGCGAGCGCAACATACAAAAGCAGCAAATGAACACAAATTAAATTAAGCAAGTTCATCGGGGGAACAATGCCTGAGCAAATCCTTCAAACATTCTTACACTTTTCCACTCTCCACCTAAAAGACACACCTGAACTCATTAAATGCGAAGGAATAAAGCCTCAATAAAGCCTCAATCGAAGGGCAGAGTTAAATTTTAAATGCTTTTTTCCTCACACAACGGCTGAGTTTTACCTGGCATTTCCCCCACATACTCATACTTTGGCGCTTTCCCTGCCACATTTCTCTCACTGCACTTTCGTGCGAAATAGTTTGCGAACAAATTAAGCCCACTTTGCAGTGATTTGTGTCGCTAACACAATTATTTGTCAAGCAACAAGGATGGAGTCAAGGAGTCTGCCACCGCCAACAGCCAACAGCCAACAGCCAACAGCCGGCAAAGGATGTCTTCGCTGTCACAAGGACGCCGAGGAGCTGCCTCTCACAGGTCCTGGCAGGCTTGTTATTGCTGCCACTGCCACTGCCACTGCCACTGCCACCGAAACGTGGCATTCCTTTAGTTTTTCCTTTAAATAGCAATGAGATGGAGCAAAGGAAATTGCCGAGTGTGTGCGGGGGCGCACTTGCTGCTGCTTGCCTTTCATGCTGCTGGAATTCCAGTTGCTATTTATCATCAGTTTAGGGGATTCGACGATTTAGTTTTCCATGCGCTGCAGCAGCAGCAGCAGCAGCAGGAATTCCCCAAATATTTGTTTGTGCGCCAAAAAAAATAGAGAACCCGACATGTGACCCTTGAACTGGAGAACGCTGAAATGTTGCCAGCACTTGGCAGTGCAACATAAAAGACAAACTAGCTTGAAAGCCAGCCAATGGCAAATGGAAAACGGAAATTGGAAGCTGGGTGGTCGCCTTCCTGGCGATACTTTTATGCTTATACTAACAAGATTTGCTGCGTATACTTAATATAAATTCTTTACCCACCTGGCGGCCACTGGAGTGAGGAGCCAAAGGTAGCCTCCACTCGCATTGACCGTGGAATTGAGGCCCCTCTGATGTTGCTGCTGTCGCTGGACATGTTGCTGCTGCTGCTGCTGTTGGAGTTGCAACTGTTGCTGCTGCAGTAGCTGCTGTTGGTGCTGCTGTTGCTGCTGCAGTTGCTGCAACTCATTGGGCGACTTGTAGTGCCCAAATGCTGCCACCTGTCGCTGCTGTTGCTGCTGCTGCTGCTGCTGCTGTCTTCGGTTGGTGTTGCTGCTGTTGCTCCTGTTGTTAAAGTGATGGCTGCTGCTGCTGCTGCTGGTGCCAATATTGTTCAGCTGCAAGTCACTGAAGCTTCCGGCCTGGGAACCGAAGCCCGTGGCTGGAATGCTTCCCGAAATCGTATTGATCACGCCCGTTTGTTGTTGATGTTGCTGCGGCGCAAATCGCTGGCCCCGCGGCAACGTGGCATAGGGCGAGTGTTGCGGCTGCTGCTGCTGCGGCTGCTGCTGCGAAATGTTGCTTCTTTCAATCGAAGCACTGGTCGTTAGCTGGTGCATTGCCAGGGGTTTTTGTTCCTGCGATTTGGCGTTGCTGTTGCACTGGCTGGAGCTTCGATTGCTGGTGGTGCAGCTGCTGCTGGTGGTGGTGTTGCGGGTGCTGGTGGTTGTGGTGCAATTGCTGCTGGCTCTCAACACTTTGTAGGGGTTCTCGCTGTTGATGCTGTGCGTTGAGGCCACACGAAAGACATTTGGCACCGACGGATAATCTCGCATCTTGATAAATCACTTTAAAAAAATTGTTAATTTGGTAAAAATTAACACTTTTCTATAGTCCTTGGATCACTCAAAAAACTATTAAAAAAAACACAGTTTCTGGAAAATTAAAAATGTATTTCCACTTCTCCAATTGCAACGCGCGCCAAAAAGTATTCAAAGGGAATTCAAACTGCTGCTGGGTTCTTTTATTTATTTGCTGGCACGTCCGTTGCGCTGAAGAACTTTCTCTCGACTAAAAGGCTTTTTGGTCCTTTGGCCAAAGGACTCGCCTCGTGAAACGAACCGAAACGAAGCCGACTCGGCTGCGTGCCACCGATGTTGCTGCTTCTGCGGCTGCTACTGCCACTGCCACTGCCACTGCCACTGCTGTGATTATAAAACCCAGCAGCAACAGCAACACCACCAATATTTTATCCCATGCCCCACTCTTTGATGGGACCGCCATCTACCTCGAAAAATCTAAAATCCAAAATCCACATCCATCGGCAGTTGCTTGATTTTCCCACTCGGAATAAGTCGACTCCTTTTAGTCCCCGAAAAATTGTACATATTGCCCGTAATATCCACCGACCGACCTATGGAATGTTCGCTACTGCACAGCCAGAAATTCGGGTATCGAAATTGCAGCAGCCTCGATTTTGGGCTGTTCGAAGGCCTTTGAATAACAAGGGATCCATAATTTATTTAAAATTGTTAGCTACTCGATGGAAAATTAATATTAAAATGCATAAAATGCCAGTTTCATAAAGCGTGCACTGAAAGTTATCAAGTAACTTTTGGAGAATGTAATTGAAATTATATATAGAGTTACTGTAAGGTAAACCATGCATAACTAAAATGGAAATTAAATTCTTAACAGCTTACCTGCATATATTTAATTTATATAAATGAATTTTCTTGTAAGAAAACACTATCAAAGATATAAATTTAACTTAACATCTATAAAATTTATGTATCCAAGATTGCTTGAAATTTATTTGTCTAATCATAAGATTACTTCTAATTTTATTTTTTTTAGATAATATGTAAATTAACCAAATACTGTAACACCAAGTAATTGATGTTAAAATTATTTTTTTAGATTGTTATTAAAAGTCAATCTGGTATCTGGAAAATGCAATATTTTGCCAAACATTCATTTCTTAAATTAGAGGAAAGTACCTACAAATAGCCAAATGAAATGCCTTGAATTGACGGCCCTTTAGCGGACAGTGTAGCCCAATGGCGGACAGTGTATCCCACATCCAGGAGCAACACTAACAACAACCAGCAGACGTTTGCAACTTCCGTTGTTAGCTAAAAGTGACTTCCGGTCGCTTGGGGATCTAAATGTCTATCTGTATGCCTGAATAGGTGTACGTACATATCACTATGGATAATGTGACCGATTCATCCGCCAAAAATTATTCAAATTTACCAAGTTTTACCATTTAATAGTGGAAAGGTTAACTTTACACAGCAAGTGCATTTATTTTTCTTGATTTTGTTGGGACTACTAAATATTTATGGGTGGTA
>JAJJHQ010010279.1:459507-510609 GCA_021223825.1 Drosophila ironensis
CCTTCCGCAGAACAACAGTAAACAAACAAGTCCATAAATTAAGCAAACAAAATTGGCATTTAATTGTCGATGCAATTCAATAAATGTAACTCGTTCGAATATCGGCCGTCAAAGGGGAAGCGGCTTATTTGATTTGCCATTCGTTAAAACATTCGCGTAAAAAATCCAATTTCATTCGAGCAATATTGGCAAAAAACTCTCACACACGCGAGGTCGATGTAAATATTTACACGACTTCGGATCTCAATCATGCACAATATTGCTCAGTCTTCCATGGGTCGGTCAATCCGAAATAGCAAATATGCAGTCGCAGCTTAAAAGGGTAGCCAAACTATGGGAAAGATATTAATTAAATATTGCGGACAGGCAGCTAGCTGATGGGATATTTTTAATACTTTTGCACTCAAAGGTACAAATGGTACATTACCTTTGTGCAAGTGCAGGTAACAGGGAGAAGGAGACAACTGCGACCCAATAAACTATATATATTCCTGATCAGCATCAACAGCCGAGTCGATCCGGACAGATCTGTCTGTCTGTCTGTTTACTATATTAGCGACGCCCCTTTTCGCCTTCGCAGTTTTCTGAATATTGTCGATATCTCCAAAATGGTTAGAGCAAAATATATAAATCTTTTTGCTCACAGTAAAATTTTTAAATATCTAGCCATGTACTAAGTTTCACAAAGATCGAACAAGAAATAATGGAGATTCGGCCTTTGCTATGACCTCATATCAACCATTGGTATGAAAGCCTGTGTACAAGCAAATTGGGGTTGATAAAAAGGCGGACAACTAATTAATTGTGGTATATGGTATCTCGTTGTCGAGAAACCTCGACTATAGCGTTTCTACTTGTCTTCCTATAATACCAGCCCTACTAATCCTCTCAGACTTTACACTGTTTCAATCGCCAATATTCAGAGCAGACTCTTCCAGCGTCACAAAATCATGGAAAATAAGGCTGAAACTTTTCTAAAAAAGCAAAGGACCAAGTTTAAAGTTTGTGTGACCCATTTATTTGCTCGGGTTGCAGGAGTGGAGTGGAGTCCCCGTGTGCGGGGGTGTTTGTTTGAACACCGCTTTCGGACGGACACGTGACCATGCCACGGATAAAAATAAAAATAAAGCGAGAGTCCGTCAAACGTAAAACTGGGATTAAACGCCCACCTGTGTCGCCTTGTGGACATACACCCACACACTGGCTGGTATACTATATAAGGTGTTGTTGGCCTGTGCGCCAGTTGCACATACCTACTCGTAAAAAGCGCTTTGAAGTCACCTGGTTTGGCTCCATTCGCGTTCAGTTAATTAACTGAGCGAACTCCCCTGAAAATATGCAACAGTTACCTCTTACCTGTTACCTGTTACCTGCAACCGACTGCCGCCTGCCGACTGCCTGACAAGCCGCATTTTTCCATCCCTCCCCGACCGTTCTTTTTCTTGTTGCTAACAAATGCTAAAAAATGACCTCGACAATGACAAAACGCTAGTTCTTAAAAAAGCGGTTAAAAATGTAAATGCATGTGGAAGCGAGAGGAAGATGGAAGCTGATAGCAAGTCTACACGCAAAGAAATTGGTTTGGGGCGAAATTATTGAGTAATAAGTTTTATAGGTAATGCTAAAAATATATAACATATATTCGTAGTTACCTACCTTTTAATAATACTTTTTATTTCGTGCTTACAGCTTGAATTAGGACAAGAATATCTAGATTCTATAAAACCTTTCCCATTCATATTATATGTTAGGATCGATTGAATGTGCTTATCCCGAAATCTTTGCTATGAATTTTAAGGACTCGACTAAAAGTATTGATTCCGAAACCTTTGCCAAGCATAAAATATATAACATACAGTACAAACTTTAGATTAGAAAAAGAATATCTAGATTCTATAAAACCTTTCCCATTCATTTTATAAGGTCGACCGAAAATGTTTATCCCGAAATCTTTGCTATGAATTTTATACACTCGATTAAAAACATTGATTCCGAAACCTTTGCCAATCATATAATATATAAAATAAAGTACAAACTTCCACCCTTTGAATTTAATAAAAATATTTCATTTATTGAATTGTAAATGAAAACTCCAAGCCCTTTTAAAAAACCTGCTTCACAAAGTCTTCAATTTATAAACGATAGCAAAACTATAAAAGTATATTAGGATATAAAGAATTAAACACCCCGCAACATGGTGGTAAAACTACGATAATTTCAGTATAAATCCGCAAATCCTGTTGCCTAATCCTTGCTAATTTTTCCCATTTTACTAGTATCCATTTCGCTGGCTTCATTAACTTTTTGTCGCAAGTGTGCCCGCTGACGGGGGCAGAGGAGGAAACCGCATCAAATATTAAAAATGTCGTTGGGGCCAACTTCTCGAGAGTTTTGGCCCGGTCCGGTCCGGCCCGGCTTGGTGTGGCCCAGGGCCATGGTGGACATTGTGCCTTCCTTTTTTGCGGTGCAAACTTTGTGGCCGGGATCTGTGGGCCACTTGCATGCATTAATTGTCTCTCTTTCTGTGCCCGGCGGCTGTCTAAGCCAAGTTAACGAAAAGTTGAATATTCCATTCACTTGGCCCTTTCATGTGTGACTTGAGGATTATATTTAGCAACTTTTTCAATCCAATTTAATGCGCTGCCCGCCCCGCCCCGCCCAAAAGCACCGCCCAAAAGCATACAAAATCAAGCCATAGTTTTCATTTATTTTATGAGCGCTTAGCTGTCATTAAGTTGTCTTTTATTTCATGTCCATGTTCACTTCGATTTTAATTATGCTCAAAGGTACGAAATACATTGAACTATTTGTTTTTTCTTTTGTTTTGTTTTGTTTGTGGATTCTGTTTGAATGTTTGTTTGTGGGGTTGTGTGATTTTTATTCAGAGTTTCTGATTTTAAATTTGTAACCATTAACTTACATGAGACAAACGTTGGGATCGATACAATGTAAATACGGGTACAATGCGGGTACAATGGGATTTTCAATGGGCGAGTGAAACCAAATCGAGTCCCTTCCACATGCAAAATGTCACAAATAATCAGAGGACGCAATTTGAAACCTCCATGGGCGGGGCACGGGATCGGGTTGGGAGTTTAATTCTAATGGAACGGGTCTTCAGATTATATATTTTGCATTCTGCATTTTGCTTTTGTTATTCACCTAGAGTCGCCTAGCTAAACACTTAGTTGTTTTGAACAAATCATTTTTATGGGTACACACACTCACAAAATACACAGGCAACAATGGTAAAAAGTATACAATTTGAAATGTTTGTGTTTTGGTTTCGGGGGCGATTGTATACTTGTAGGCGAAAACAATCTGCGGAGACTGTAAATGTAGAGGGATTGGATTGGATTGGATTACCCTAACTTATTCCACACATATTTTGTAGGGAACGAAAATGGGTTTCATGACAATTTAGGCGGGCACTATATGTTGGGCTTTAAGATTTGAATGATTGCTCTATTTAAGTTTCCATAGGTCGTCGTCATCAACGATGGAATGTTTTAGCTTTAGGATTGTTTCTTTTATTTCTTTTTTTTTAGCGGGGAGTAGCCACAAACAGATTTTTCAGTTAACTACCCATATATACATGTATATATGTGTATATGCAAGTAGGTTCATGTACATATCGTGTATTTATGTTTTGTATATTTTACACTCAACATTTGTGTTAGTTTGGTTTTTCACTTTGTAATTTCTTAATCTTAGTTTTAATAAAAAAATACATTTTGCTCTCCATTTGTAATTAATAAACACTTCAGTTGTTGCCATCTAATATTAATTTCTCGTTTTTTCAATCTTCTAATCCATGGTAATAGCGTAATACAATTTGCAACTAGACTAAATTAAATATTATGTATATAATTTGTGTATATATATATATTCTCATTCTCTTTTTTGGGGCATTCCACTCGCAGTTGAATGCAAACTAAACCGATAAATAGGCGAAAAAATAGGCTTTTGGCTTTTGAAAACGGATTTTTCGAATTTGTGTGGAAAATATGGCATCAATTTTGGCTTTAATGTGACCCTATATCTTACTCAAATCGCTGTTTGATTTTGTATACTTCTTTGGTAGTTTTTTTTTTCCAAGAAAATAAAAATATGTCAACACTTGGAGTGGAATACCCGCAATGCACGACTTTTTCTATATATAAATAATTCTGTATAACGACTCATGGCATTTCGTTTCGTTAGAACATTTTTGTTTGTTTTGCTGCAATTTCCATAATCTTTTCATTTCCTTGTATTGCCTAAAATATACATCTAATAATACTCAAAAACACAAGTCTAAACATTTCGTCGCGATCCTTTTCAAACGGCCGTTTCGTGGTCAGTTTCATCGATCCTTCCAAGGCGCCAGGAATTCGGATCTCCAGCTAAATACACAGAGAGAAAAAACGGGGCGAGAACAAAAAGAGCAAAGGGACGAAAAAAAACGAATTTGAGATTTTTAAAATGTGTGTAGTCAGATTAATCGTAGGGTAATCAAGATGTGAGCGGGCAGAGATTGAATTTTAACAAAATAATATTCTAGGAAACCGTCTCTGGAATTTACCCAACACTTTGTTTATTTTATCCAAAGAAATATAGGGATAACACTTGAACATTTTGTAACGGAGGCATGCACAAATCTAAAAGCTTTTTGGTTTTGTAATTTTTTTGTTTTTTCGATATAACAAACTAGGCAAGCACACGAACGGTCACACTACAAAAAAGGTGAACACAGACTGAGATAGAGAGAGAGAGAGAGCGAAAGAGATAGCTGCGGAGACATAGAAAGAGACGGGGACACACACAGTCTGGCATACATACGCGGCTGCTTTTGTTGATTTCTCTTCCTTATATTTTGAAACCCTTGCAGAATCAAAAAACAATAATTAAATCTAAAGTTACATCTACATCTTGAAAACCAAAACTTTAAAAGGCGTTGAATAAATTCTCTTTCCTTAATTTAATGACGCAGTGTGACCAACCTATGAATGCAACCCTTCGAAATCGGACCAGCTCTACACAAAAATTGAATATCTGCAAGGGCATTCGACTTTACTACATTTCGGTTAACCGAAAGGTATAAAATCCCTATTGCATGAACTTACCACAATCGTAGTACTTCGATATCCTGGGCAGGGCTGTAGTTGTTGTTGTTGTTGGATATTTGGATAGTAGGTGGTGTTGTTGTTGGTTGGTTGTTGGAGTTTTGTTGTTGTTGTTTAACGTTTATGATGGAGTTTGGTTTTGGAACGTTTACGTTAGACATACAACAAAATTATAGTCACCGAAAAAATAGAAAATCAAATACATAAATTTCATCACAAATCAAACGTACATATATAGAAAATGTTCTCAACAAATTTTTCTCATTCTTTAGGTTTTTGTTTGGTGAAAGGAAGTATAAGAAAAACGGAGTGGGGACGTGGCAAGTGGGAAACTATTCAATTAAAAACACACACAGAGAAATTAGGTGAGGGAGGGAACTGCTATCAATTAAACATACAATATACGTAGTATTGCCATTGGCTCTCTATTGGGTGGGTTAGCAGTACAATGTTCTCGAAATATAAAAACTAACACTCAACATCTAATTAAAACTGAATTCTATTTTCAGGCCCTCTAATCAAATAAGTGGCTTTATTAATAGGCTTCCCATATTTACAAAAACGTGTCGAACTGTCTAGCACTCGATTTTTAGGACCTGCATCTCTTGATTGACTGTGTATTTTTCGCAAATTTCTAGGTGTTACTGGTAGCGCAGTTGGAAACAGTTGAATTTCGACTATTTTTAAAATTTCTGGCCAAACCCTACTTGACTTTCATACTCGTAGGTTCCCTGCAATTTACAAATCCCTCCAGCTATTATAACCCTTTTTGAACCTAAAGATTAAGTTGTTTAGCTTTCGGAAACTACTATTTTGGCCCCACCAAGTTGAAATTACTTGAATTCGCGATGCGTAATTTTCGAATTCGTGCCGCCGGGGGGACTTGAGACCCATTAAAGCGTCGAGCACTCGAAGCGTACTTTTGTTATTGTCAGACAAAAAAGAAAAAAATGGGCGTCGGAAGTGATCGGTGAGCGATTACGGAGGGGACAGGAGCGTGGCCAGTGGCCGATGGGCGGTGGGCGGTGGGTGTGGCATGGGCGGCTGCACTTTGTGTGTAAGCTTTTGGGCATGCTTATTTCCTAGATGTGTTTTCCATTTGCAGCTCGGGGAAATCTACATATATACGAGTATATCTCCGATATATTGGGAATCGGTTCGCAATCAACACGAGGCAATCGCGACAACAGCAAAATTGTTTAATTAAATAACAAATATTTGTAGTGCTGCCCACAGTCACTACTGCTGGTGTGCTGTTGTTGTTATTGTTGTTGTTGTTGTCGTCGCTTGCTTGTGGACAAAAAATTAAAATAAAAAACAAATCAATGCCATTTGTGCCAAAATATTTTCTAATGATGTCAAATGGCTGGCGGGGAGCGCGTGGCTTTCAATAAAAATTATCAGTAAACATCAATGGGTTAAACTCTGAAATACTTGTTTTCTATTATTTCGTTTTATTAGCTTTCGTTTTTGTTGTTTTTTTTTGTTGTTTTTCTTTTTGTTTTTGGCTTGTTTACATTCACATTGATTCCTTTTCGTTCTTGTTACACACTATGCTCTTGTTTTTGGGGAGTATTGGATTTAAGTCGGGGGTTATGTACAGCAAGTAGATATATAGTAGGTATACTAATGCATATGATTGCGTGTGGTTAGGTATGTACAACGACTTAGTTTATATATATATATGCATGTATTGCTTAACATTTATATCAGATATTATTCGACATTAATTCTAATTAGTTTTCACGCTTTCTTCAAGCTCAATTCGTATGCAAATTAATCAGAAAATCAACACACAAAATATGGGCAACCAAAAAAAAAGCCAACGTACGTGTATGCATAAAAAAGATTAATGTGTTAATGGAAAATATATATATTTTGCATTGCCTTTCTGGGTTTTCTGATGTGCCAGCACAGTAAATTTCCACTGAACAAAGTCGATTTGATTGAAATTAAAATACAATAGAGGCGCAAACTAAATCGCATCAATCACTCGCCACCCTCGAAAAACATAAGGATCCTTTTTAAAATAATTCCAACACCCGCTCACTCCAAAGACAACAATCTTGAGGCGCACCTTGAGGAGCTGTCAGATTTTAGTGTTAAATGCAATTCTTATTACAACTAATGGGCGAATTTGACTCCGCATCAAATCATAATCAATTAATTTCAAATGCAAGCCTTGGCTAAATATTGACAATCCAATTCCACTCGCCCGAAACTAATTCATGAGCAATCAAGTGTCTTGTTCAACAACTCGCAGCCATGATCATAAAAAAAAACCACTATGAAATAATGTTTGCCTCGCGCATAAATTGCAGCTTCAAGTAACTGGTTTGATCTAAAATCCATAACACTATTGACTCTATTTTTTTGCTCATTTTTGCGTACATTTCCGCAGTGGTGGAAATTTTACCTAGCTCTACTTGACTCTACTACTCGTTCATGTTTCCCTTGCGCAATCGGCGAGTGAGTGACAAGTGAAACCAAAAGAGTTTACATAAAAAATGATGTGTGTCTGGCTTATTGTTTGGATTATTGGATTATTTTCTGTTTGCTTCTCTTATAGTTCTATTTTGTTAGAACGTTTGTTTGGGTTTTAAGTGGGTTTTAGTGCTAGTTGCTAGGCGTAGATGCGATGATTATTTTAAGGCTATGGTTTCTTTTTCAAGATGCGATGGATGCTGTTGCGGTGGTGGTGATGGTGGTGATGGGTTCGGGTTCGCCTCGTGACTGATGATGGATGATCGATGGCTAATTGATGGATGATTGAGCTGTGTGCTGTTGTTGCTATTGTTGTTGTTGTTGTTGGGGCTGTGCAGGTCAAAGGTGATGTATAAACATATATGCTTTGCTTTATCAATTTTCAGGAGGCGTGTGTGCTCGGGGGGTTTTATGTTCGTGGCAGCTGGCGGGGAGCTTCGATTTCACGATTTTTGTTTTGCTTTCAAATTGCACTTTGCTCGATGTTCTTGTTGCTACTACTAGTTGTTGTTGTTGAGATTGTTGATGTTGTTGTTGATTGTTGTTGTTCTATTTGTTGTAGTTGTTGCAGTAGTAGTTGTTGTTGTTGATGTTGTTTGTACGTGCGACCAAGTAAAGGAACATGCTCTTCTAAAATTAGAGTTTTTGTTTTGCCATAGAAAAAGGTAAAAGGACAAAAACAAAACGGGAAGAAACCAAATTGAACAATGCACAAAAATCAAAAGAATACATAATAACATAAGTAATATATATATACAAGATTGTGGGCATTGAATTAATTGATTTTGGTAATCTTTTTTGTTTGTTGCCATGCAAAAAGCGTGCAAAACAGAGACAGAGACAGATGGTCGGAGGTGTGCAAATGAAATCTTTTCAATATTCTCAAATTAAAATCACTCGAAAAAACACCCCGAAAGTGATGGGAAGCGGGGAGTATTTACTAAGGTTTACAATTAACTATTCACAAAAACAAATATGAGTAAAGTCAATGGAAAAGATATAGTATAGACTTTGGAGTTCCAAGTTCTTAGAAACGTTAAAAAACGCCTATCAAAACTTAAAAAACTAGGTTAAACAATGTTAAACACGATGAATCTTGAGTGAACGTTGTGAATAGCAAATACATAATGGGGACAAAACTAATCATTCACGTTAGTTGGTTAGGTAAACCGCCGCTGTACTTGGTCCAGGCATTTAGTGGGTTAATTTCGGGGAATACTATTTGGGTTTCGCAACTCACCCTGCAACTGCCGGTTGATCAGGGCCGTCAGTCCGTGGCCCACGTCCACGCTCTTTTTCAGGATCAACATGGGCTTGTCCTCGGCGTCCTCTGCATACCCTCCCGAGGGCAGAAAGCCATTGCTGGCTATCGATTCGCTCACCTGAAAGTGAAGGTTGGCCAACAGTTTTTCTATAGAATATCAAGTGTTGTCCAACCTGGGTGACCTGCATCAATTTCTTGACCACATCCCGACCGAGAATATGATCGAAAACGGTCTGCAAGAAGGGCTCGGCCATAATTGACAGTTTGAGCTTGTCCCGATGCCAGATCAGCACCCGCGACTCCTCCATGGCCATGATGGAGACCTAGACGGGAAAGGGACCATTAAATGGGCAAATTTTTGAAGGTTTTCGAAGACAAACCTGAAAGTAGTCATCGGTTGAGACGCCAAACCATTCCGGCGAGTCTAGGAACTGATGGGGAAACACAATGTGCAGGGCTCGCTGATGTTGCGAGACAACCAATCTGTCGGGTATATAGCGTGCACGAATTTTAATTCAATTTCAGGAATATGAGTCACCGTTTGTTGTACTCACTTGCCGCTGAGCACCAGTGACAGGCTGTCGACCTTGGTGACCTTCTCCTGGGCATAGACCTCCTGGTATTTCAGGGCACGTATCACCTTCATGCAGTTTAGTACCTTCTTGAATTGGTGCCGGGTCACGTGTAGGGGCTGGAAAAGTGCCAGGTACACCTGCAAGTGCAATTGATCGGATTAAAGTGCTGATTTTTCGTTTAATATCAAGCTTCCGCTTGGAGACTCTTGAACAAAAGTTGAACCAGTCCAGAGACCCATACTCATATTGCATATTGCAGAATGTGTTTTGTATCCTACAAATATCTTTATAAGCCCACCTGGATCCCTAGTTTCCTTTATATTTAAATGCATTTTTATCCTCTATTATCTGTATTCCCTTATCATGTTTATGCACTTGCTGGAGCACCTTCCTTTGCCCATAACAAACAACTGAAGGCTTCTAATTTTAGACACTCGCAGTTCTGGCTTTCGAAGAGCCCTGTCACATAAATTTAGTTTTGGTATTCGGCTGCCTCTTACATTGTTTTAGCGCCGCATAAAATCTCAGTTTTATGCGCGCATAAATTTATAGTAGCTATTCCTGCAGCAGAAAGCCAATAAACATTATAAAACGCATTCCCATTACGACACCGACGCCTCCCTCGGCCCCAAAAAAGAAGCGGAAACTGCCCGGACTTTGGCTCTACAAAACTTTGGGTCTTCTTCGCGTTGTCGAGTTGCCAGGCACTACTGGCACTGGCACTGGCACTGGCACTCATTACACTAAGTGGCTGGGCAAATAAATAATTGAAAATATGCAAATATTTTCGCAGATCGAGGGTGCTAACTGCTTGGCATTGTGCACAGCCCCCGTTTTGCTCGATTCTGGCAAATATTTGCCGAGATCTCTTGTAATTTTATTGAGTTTTCCAAACAATTTGCCATGGATGAGCTTGAAAACTGTGACAGAGGCCAGTCAGTTGGTGGTACGGCGACCAGTTTTTTGGGGGCAATTTCGTGGGTAGAGCCCCCGCCGCCCTGCCCCTCGCCTGCTGCCAAAATGGGCCAGCAGAAATATGAAGAAAAAAAAAATGAAAAAATTATAATAACCACGACGACGACGACGACAGCGACAGCGATCACATGGCCAAAATGTAAGACCTGGCGGCGGGGCTGTTGCCAAGCAAAAATGTTGCGATTGCTGCTGACGCAGCCGTTAGACAAAAACCAGCAGGCCACCCCCCCTTTGGGGGGTAATACCTCCCCCTCCCGATCCCTCCCTCACTGCTGCTCGCACATCGCCACAGGGAGCCCCAACAACAACAAAAAAAGGTAATAAAAAAATACCCACAGCGCATTCAAAGGCGATCGCATTGCTGGCAACTTCCAATTGGACACCGAAAGCATATGCATTTTTATCAATGCTGCTGGGGACGCTACAGGAAGAGAAAAATTCGCAGAAGAACTTTCGCATTTCAGAAATTCAGTTTTCAAGCTTTATTGTGGAATTTCCAACTTGATTTTTGCTTTCCTAAATTTCACTTGATTTTCACTTGATTTTTGGGTATGCCAATTTTTATATTAAATATTGAAATTTACCTTACTATAGTATAGATTGATGGTATCTCAAATATTTTCCCTTTTTTTCAGAGCGAGTATCGTTCTTAAGATTTGTTGTTTCCCTAAAACTTAATTTTCACTTGAATTTTGGGGCTTGCAAGTACATAAAGTATCTTCTTAAAGTTCTACTATTGAATTGCCAAATTTTGTAATTTTCCCACAACGAAACATTGAAAATTGTATAAAGATTTTTTTAAACAGTTTTTAAAAAGCTTTAAAGATCTCAATACTCAAAAATGTGAACCGAATCTCAAACCATACCTCAGAACTCTGCAAAAACCATTTTCTAAGGTCTAAATTTAAGGATTTCAGGATACTAGGCGTTAAAAACCTATGGAAATTTTCCTAATTTAAGAAGAAGAGCGAATGAAAATAGTCCTAACTTATAGTAAGAAATTAGAAAATAGTTTGTTTTCGAGTGAAATTTGGGAATATATTAAAGATTTTTATTGAATTCCAAGCCATTTTTCTGCGCGTGTGCCAAGCAATAACATTAAACATTAACAAGCCTGACAAAATAAATAAATAGCATAATGGAAATGCTTGGCGGACAAATTGCGATCCGGGGGCATGTGGCAGGTATCTTCACCCGGCGGCTCGGATTGAATTGGCTTGGATTGGATGGGATGGGATTGGATGGGTTGGGTTGGGACTGGGGAGGGAGGATTTGTGGGTGTGGGGAGAAGTGGCAAGTGGCGAAGCGTGGAGTGGAGTGGAATGGATCCAGCGGATCCACGCGAACCGCTGGCGTTTCGATTTGCAACAGCCGCCAGTCGGTCGTCGGACATTGCCGCAGATGCCCGAGTCACGTAGGCCATAGAGTCTCGGTCTCGGTCTCAGTCCGCAAAATCCATACAGAAATACTGAAATACAGAAATACAGAAACACAGAAACCGAAGCGGCAACAGAAACAGAGCCACTGAACCGCCGCAGAGCCAAGCACCAAGCACCAAGCGCAGCTTACTGGCTACATACGTGCATATGAATACATAAAAATACAGACAAAAAGGCTACACTACAAATAACAATAAAAAATACAAAAAACAAAAAACTCAAATAAAATCCACGCCAGCAGAAGCAGCAGCAACATCGCAGCCGCACCAAGGGGCAGAGATACAGATACCAGATGCACCGACCGAAAAAAAAGGTGCTCCCCAAAATCTCTCACAAGTAATACCAAAATATGGATTGGGTCATATGCATCCTGTCGAGAAGTCAGTTTAAGATATGTTTCATTATCCTTTTTCCACATGCCATCATTTTCTATAATATTTCTATGTTGTAAACACACGGAATCTGGTTTTCCGAGATGATAACCATTAAACTTTTCAATCCCTTTTAAAGTTTGTATTACTCATTTGGGTTTGCCTAAAGGATGGTTTGAATATTATATATACAAGATAAGGTTAGAGAACATTATAGATGAGGCATAAGAACTTAAGAACTCAAAATATTATCGCAATATTGTAATGAAATGTAGTATCAAGATTACACATGGTGTACATAATATAACCCATATTATAAGATCTTGCAAACACGTCTTTCCAAGTCTAAATTTAAGAATTCCTCTTAAGAATAGCTAAAAACCGGCAGATCGCTGTTAAAATTGTAGAACACTTCATATGGATTTGAAGATTGTGATGATAATCATTCTTCCAGCCTCACATCCGCTGGAGAGTACCTAAAATTTTTGGCAGTGCTCTCGGTTACAGATACGGCAGATTAGCGACCGCCTGATGATGATGATGAACTGTCGGCCGGAATGCCACATATGAATGATGTATGGAGACTTGTCCGGGGTTAGGGGACCGGGGAGCGGCAACCGGAGATCGGGGAACTACGGATTACGGATCGGGGATGGTCTGGGATGGCATGGAACGAGATGAACTGGACTGGACTGGGTTGGGGTCATTCCTTTGCTCTGGATTTGCTGTGGGAAACAAAGCGCGATTCCGCTTGAGCCGCTTGCAATTTGCGAATTGAAATCAATGAAAGCGAAAGAATTCCACGAAAAAAGTATGACAAAAACTAAAACCGAAACAAAGCAAATTACCAGCGATCGTCGGCGAGAGATAATGCTCTACTCTACTTTATCAAATCGGCCCATGGATCGACCCAAAAAAAAAGCATGCACTTGGATTAGTGCGAATATATTCAGTTTAAATGGGGGCAAGGAAAAGGCATCCTTCAGCTTGATTTACAACTTGATTGGTCAATTTAATATGCAGATTATGGGAACTGGGTAAAGTCCGATTATTTATTGCCATTCCAGGGATAAGGGAAAAACGCCTAACTTCTCCCGAATCACCGGAAGATTTGAAAATGTATTGAGCAAAATTGGGAATTTGATAAGGTTTCATAATAACAATCAATTTAAAAAGAAATTCATTCTTTCCAATTCTTGGAATTCTTCGGAAAGGGTTACAAAATCACATTTCCTTATGACAACATAACTTTTGGGATTGTCTAACGATTTTAAAATGGAAAAAAGAACCAAAAGAACTAATTGGAATATTTTCCTAAGAGATTCAAAATCGCGTAATGTTATTATCAATTGGTTTAAGGTTGCAAAACGTATTGAGTAAAATGAAAAGTGTCATAATTGTTAATGAGCAATTAACTTTTAACTTTTTTCGATTCTTCGAATACTTGACAATTCTCCCAATTCCTAGCAATTCGAATTCTTGGCAATTCTTCTGGAATTTTGCCATAAGAGATACAAAACCGCTTAATGTTCCTACATATTGGTTAAGGGATTATGAAAAGAAGACAAATCACTTTACAGAGCTATTAATTTTTTCTTATTCTTCGAATTCTTGACAATTCTCCCAATTCCTAGCAATTCGAATTCTTGGCAATTCTTCTAGAATCTTGCCATAAATGATACAAAATCGCTTAATGTTGTTACATATTGGTTAAGGGATTATAAAAAGAAGACAAATCACTTTAAAGAGCAATTAATTCTTTCCGATTCTTTGAATTCTTGACAATTCTGCCAATTGCGAACAATTCGAATTCTTGACAATTCTTCTGGAATCTTGCCAACCGATCGTGAATCTATCCGCCCGCCCAGACGACAACAAAAGATTCCTGCCGCTTAAGGTCGCTTAATTGCGAAGAATTCTTCTGGACCAACGAAGAAGCTCTGCATCCTGTGGAAGAGCAATCAGGTGTAATGATCGCTGATCATCGATCACCGGGCTTTCATTTGGCTCTCTTCGGCCTGCGTTCTCTCTTCTGGACTGATTTCCTTGCCTCGCTTGCTCTCTCTCCTCACTGACCTGCCCAAATAGATTAGAACGCACAGAAACGAGAGCGACAGATCGAAGATGATCGAACAACAAGCCATTCAAGAGCCATTGAACCTGATAAGCAGCGCAAGAGAGCCCGCCGGTGGCCTAAGAGAAGCCGGCCGAAGGCGGTCGGCAACAGGCGGCCATTAGGAAGGCAACAACAATACAGCCCCATCGATCGCCGCTGCACACGCTGTCTCGGTTCCGCGAAGAGAGAGGCGGCGAAGAGAAAGCGGGGGCGATCGGACAACTGCAAAACATGGACGGAGGCTTGTAAACAATCGATTGCCGTCAATAGCGAAACCATCTTGCACTGATAATACGACTCGCAAAGAGTAAAAATAAAAACAACTACACACTCAGACCTGCCCAAATCTTCCCCTGCACCTATGTGCATATCTCCTTTTTTGTCTTGCCCACGGAAATGGCCGTCTAGCCATCTCGCTCTCGGAGAGCTTATCACTGGAAACCGAAACCCGCGAAAGCCCGAAGCTCATGGTGAAATACCAAAATTGGGCATTTTCAGGGCCCGAAGAACTTTTGCACTATCCTACACCTTCCGGGGGGCTCACGTTTCACTTAGTGTTCAACAAACATTAACATTTAAGGCATATAATATCATAATCCTACTATTTACTAACTTTCTAACCATGTTTTTCGATTAATACACCTTTGATTTTATGGATTTCCTAGTTTACCAAAAATTATGAGTGCCGGCTAGTTGGAACTTTCTATTCTATAACTTGACCTGCTTCCTTCATTTACTATATATGGAATTTGTAATACAAATACTATAGGTCTATAGATTTGTAGACATGTAATGTCATGTAATGCAACATGTGTGTATAAATAAAACTGCTATCCTCGATTGAATCCAATAAAGAACCAAATTGATTTCTCGTTTTTCGTCACTCCCACTCCCTAAAAATAGGACTAGTGAAGGGATATACGATTATTTATCGTATCGGTATCTTATTATACGATGCATAAAGGGTGTAGACATGCAATGTGTAAGATGTGTGCATAAGCAAAACCTGGGTACTGCTATCTTCGAGTGAATCCAATAAAGAACCAAATTGATTTCTCGTTTTTCGTCACTCCCGCTCGTTAATCAATAATCTAAATTCTAATTTCCAGGTGAGTCATGTGACGCTCACTTAGGGGTGCTACCTTTACCTTTATCTGAGTACTTTGTATACTTTCCTCAGACCACTCACGTGGCCCTGCTTTCTTGCTTTCATTACCAAAATGTATAAACCTTTCTACACACACACACTTTGCTTCGCGATTTATTTTTTTGGTCGTAATCCCTTCGAAGCAAACAATGATTGAGCGGAGGCGCGTGAGGGGGCTGGGGTGGTGATGTGATGTGTATGCTTTTTGTATCCAAATATTCCCGCAGATCACTTGGATCAATGCCACAACGGACAGCTGATGATGCTGACGCAGAATGGTACGTCTTTCATCAGATGTCAAGTGTGCGTCAGGTGCTAAAGCGAGCATATATCCCTAAGATACAAAACGCCCCCCCATTCCACATTGCTGCTGCTGCTGCTGCTGCTGCTGCTGCTGCTGCTGCTGCCATTTTCTCTTGACCAAAAGGTGACGTGAAAGCCGGCCGGCACGTCCGCATTTGAGGCAGGCAAATGGAATTTGCCACCGACCAACTGAAAAATAACAAACCAGACTTGGCCCACGTACCATCCCGTCCAATGTGCCGCAAATGAATAACAAAAACGCAAAACTATAAAAATAAACTAATCAAATAACCAGATGATAATACCAAGGCCCTGCGCACTGCCACGCGCTTGAGTCTCGGCGAAAAATCGGGGAAAAAACGACGAAGGAATGGATTTTAAAAGTCAAGAAAGAAGAAACAACGATCAGTCTCAGTACCAGCGTTTGCATCATTTTCATTAAAAATATAATATTACGAAATAGTGTAAACAATTAATGCATAATTCATTGGCTGTCACAATGATGCCGCTTTTTTTGGCTTTGTTTTTGATAAATTCGCATATGGTCTATGCCTTTTCCGTTCATCAGATCAATTGATCATCCCGTAGGGATCACAGATCACAGATCAAGTGTCTCTTGATCAAGTGTTCACCCTTTTCCCTTGCGATTCTAACCTCTATCCGGAGAGACCAACCTTTGATCTCGGGCAAAAACTATCAGCCACTATCGATCAATTTTTGAATTTCAGATTCATTCATTAATAATATACATGCTGTGCGTAGCGTTGACAGACGGAGACGTGAGGAGGTTACGAAATGTGAAATAGGATCTTTGGATCGATAAGATGTAGATGGAGAAGTGCTTTCTATATACGATTGTTCCCCGTATCGCTGGGCTGCCCACAGCCCACAAAACTGCTCATTATCTAATTGCGGTGACGGGTCGACAATTTCGTTCTGATGTTTCGGCCGGACGTGGATCTCTCTGATTCCATCCTTTTTGTGCATACAAATCTGCGAATTAAAGACGCATTTGGTCAGCCGATTTTAATGCGTTCGTCTTCGACTTTGTCTTTGCCAACTGGCTTTTTGTTTGTGCGCGACACTTGATTTCTTGCCCATTCATCGTGGCTTTCAAGAATCGGTCTGGGAAGAATTGGTCGGGTGTGGGAGCGGGGGCGTACGTCTGGGGATAATGTCCACCACCCCACACTGATTGGCCATGATTAGGCCGCCCGGGACAGCTTAATCAATTTCACGTTTCGCTGCCTGACCTTTAATCAAATAATCGGTTTGTTTGTTCTATTTTTGCCAGCGTGTTTACGTGTATTTCAGCATTTCTCTTTTTTGCGCACTATGTGGGCGTAGAGTCAAGAGGCGCCAATGGTCAGTTTTCGGTTTGGACTTTAGACGGATCTGCTCAGAGAGGTAAGTCCTTTTGAGTCACCCGGTGAATCGGTCGCCTAAATCGATCTTGCTTTTGCCCCCTTATCCCCTTATCGCGGAGCCATTTCACTTTGATTCAGCGATATTTCAGTAGACCCCAAAGGGGGTTTCATCGATTAAAAAAGCGCTTGGCTAATCGGTTTTAGTAGGTTTTCGCTCTTTATTTTGCCTCCATCGCTAGGATTGAGCTGTATTTCAATAGACCTCAAAGTAGGTTTCGTCGATTAAAAAAGCGTCTAACTAATCGACATTAAGCGAACCCCCAAAGAGGGTTTTA
Source organism: Drosophila ironensis (assembly GCA_021223825.1). Classification (NCBI taxonomy): domain Eukaryota; kingdom Metazoa; phylum Arthropoda; class Insecta; order Diptera; family Drosophilidae; genus Drosophila; species Drosophila ironensis. The sequence goes on from JAJJHQ010010279.1 coordinate 476,989, forward strand.
TCGATTTAAAAGCGATTTTGTGTCTATTTTCTAATGCATATAATACCTTTTTTATTTGAGATCGTTTAAAATCGAAATGATGCAAACTAAACTGAAATAATGTGACATTTTCGCTCTTGATTTTGCCTCCTTATCTCGGAGCCCTTTTATTTTGAGTGAGCGATGTTTCAATAGACAAATTAGGGTTCATCGATTATAAAAAGCATTTAACTAATCGATTTTGTTGATATTTGCTTAATTCACATTAAACGTATATTATTTGGAATCGCTTAAAAGTAGCGGAACGCTTTCGGCAGTATCGAAAGTTAAGTTAATACTATAAACTTAGGTTAATATTATAAAAATCATATTAAGACTCTTTACAATTTGATAAAAATCACTTAATCACGGGAAGTCACAAGAAGCTCCCGGTTTCTCAGAATGCAAGGGGACAATCGACGTCATTGATCGAAATTCAATTGGCGAATTTAGGTGGAATATTATAAAAAACCAAATACATTTTCGATGTTCTATACAAGTTGATAAACAAACGTTTCAAAAAGAAACCCCCGATTACTCAGCACCACCAAAAAAGTTTCCCCTGCCGCGAGACAAGCATTGGTAATAGATTTTTCCCAAGATATTCAACCCGAAGATTCTCTGGAAAAAAGCGAAGAACGAAAGGCGACAATCGACGTCAGAGATCGAAATTCACTGGGAGAAGTTAAGCGGAATTTGGATGCGTAAAGGGGATTACTGAAAGATCCGTGAGGAGTAACCGTCACCTTCTTTTGCTTTTGCAACTTTGTTGCCGATCACGAGGAGGGGGGTGGCTGGAATAGGAAGAAGAAGAAGAAGAAGGGCCGAGTGAAGGTTAGGCCGAAAAACTATTCGCATGTGGCGCCCATTTGTCAGGTGCTTATAAGGCGGCAGAATGTCAAACGATCGCAGCGTGACAAGCCGCTAATTGAGATTCTCCCTTGCGATAGGCTCTCTCTTTCCACGCCCTGGCTGGACTTTAAGAGCGGGCCCAGCCTCCCGATCGAATGCTCTTCGGCGATCTGCACTTCCCTTGATCTCCTTGCATAATCCAGTTTAAGCGCTTGCACTGTGGTCAAAATCCGAGAAACAAGGCGCTAAAATTTGATTTAACATTGATGGAGATACAAAGTCCACAATATGAGTGAAAGCTGGGAATAACTAGATTTGGAAGCATTTTAGGGTAAAACATTAATCATACGCAGTGTTGTTCTGGTTTGGACTATCTTCCCAACAGTTGGCCATCGGATAATTCTTTTTTTTAAAGCTTAAGCTAACCACATCTAAATTTGGAGACCTTTTCTCAGAAGATATAAGGCATTGCTTAAATTTTTTGTATTCAATTTTGGGGAACTTGTTACCACGAGTACGAGAAGATCTGCTATTTCATTTTATTATAACTATAACTACGAGACCTACGGGTCGTATGATTAATACTGGAGACGGTTTTGAAAACCCAAATAACATGTATCATCGTGAACCACCTAATTAGATTACTGATATGATTTATGACGCCCGAACTAGCGATAAGATCCCGATGCAGGCTGCACCACCGAACTGGATTAATTGACGGCCGCGAATGTAAAGTGGCCCACTGTTACGTCAGCCGCAATCGAAATTTACAGCTGATCGCAGAGAGTGGCCAGGCGAGCGACGGCGGTGGTAAAAGAGAGAAAGGCGGGCGGAAGCAGAGCGGCGCAGGCACAGCTGCTGCGGTATATAAAACGTAAGCCCCATGCTGAACGGCCCATTCAAAATCGCACACCTTAGCGCGCCGCGTGGACGTCGACGTACAGTCGTTCCCCCTTCATTTTTTTTTGTAAACCTACAAAAAAAAAAATCACCTTAAATTCTAAATTACCAATTAACCCCAGCCCCCCAACCCTTTCGCGAAACAAACTAACGTGCTACCAAACAATAAACAAAATACATAAGGCAAAATTAAAAACAAAATCCAAATCCAAAAATCCCAACAATTTTTTTTGCTGTGCAAGCACACACCCAAAGAAACGCCCACAAAAGCAGTGCAATTAAATCAAAGAGAGCATTACACCGTTACATGCGAACTAGCAACAACAAATGCAAAGATGTGCCACAATTCGGGAATTATGGAGAAAAGCAACGAGGAGCAGATCGAACGGTACATGGCCTGCGGAATGCCATCGAAAGCGGTGCGCAGTGTAAAGTACACTTTGAAAAAGCGCGAGAAGAAACAGCAGAAGGAGCAGAAGGAGCGCCAGTTCCTTGAACAGTTAGAGCTGAGCAGCAGCGCAGGGAGCAGTACCTGCAGCAGCGAGAGCGAGACGGACAGCGGCACCGATGTGGCCATCAAGAGCACCGTTAAGAGCGATATCCTCGCCGAGGCGGGTGCCGTTAAGTCCCTGGAAGTGCGCAAGAGCAGCTTCACAGTGAACACCGGCAGCATTGAACTCTTGAAGTTCTGCCCGCACTTTCGCAAGCTGCAGCAGGAGGAGCAGCAGGAAATTCTGAAGGAGCAGCAACAGAAGCAGCAGCAGCAGCAGCAGCAGCAGCTGCAGGAACAACCAGAAGAGACGATGGAAAATGGCCCTGTTCTATCTGCGGCCGAGCTAAAGGCCCAGCAACAAAGAAAACTCAGCTCCATGGAGCCGTCGATGGATGACGCACTGGCCATCGGAACGCAGATGACGCGACAGGTGTCCGAGAGGATCACCTACCTGGTGGCACAGCTGCAGGCCAGCCGCCTCTACACGTAAGTTTCCAACACAATATCATCCGAATGAATGGGGAATACCCCCAGCACATATATCACAGCACATCAATGGATCCATCGATCAAGATCGATTAAACTCCCTCTATGACTCTATGGCAAAACCAAGTACACCCATTCACAAAAACCTATCCGTAATACTTGAAAGCAAACCAAATTTCATAAATCGGTTTCCCCATCCATTGTGTAATTTTCCTATTAATTTGGAATTTATGTGCCCAACTTATTTCTGGAAATTTGCAGTGGGGTATATCCAGCAAAACAATAAGCCAGTTTGGTATTCCATTTCATTTACTAATAAAAATGTGGAACACAAAACACGGTCACAAAAGCAATTTACTTTTGCTCCTAGAAAGCGAAAGCGTAGTATTTTAATGGGCTTTATTGCCAAGCGATCAGTTAAGCCGGAAATGGAATTCCTGTAAAGTATTTCAATTAACAAATTGTAATGGAATTCCCAATACACGTAGGTCGAAAATTCCACAGTGATAAGGCTAGAAGAAATTCTACAGCACACACCCCCCCCCAAAAGAATTAAATGGAAATTATAAATTAAACAAGAGGTAATCATGTGACATAAGGAAAGCCCCTCAATGACCGAGAGAGTTCCGATTATCAGAGGAGGGAGCTTCCCTATCGCTTATCAGTTCATTGTCACGGTTCTGCATCATGTCAATCACGCCGAGTTGGGTATTTATAAATGCACATACATTCGAATACTTGTTGTCTAGCCGCAAGCAAAGTTAGTTATGCAAACAGGTGATCCAAAGTGGGCGAAAAAAAAGCAAAGGGCAAACCTATTTGGAATAACACGGGGAAATGGGAAAAACTTAGGTAAATCAATAGCTCCGTAATTGTCGCAGGTTCCTAATTGCTTGCCAAAAATCGCAATGCCAAATCTATTGAGAGCCATAAAAAAGGGGAGCCATTTAATAGACCGACCGAGCCATATCATATGATGGTTAGCACCCCATCGATAATAAATGGCAGCAGACGACGTCAACTCGTGACCTGCACGATATCGTCAGGTACAGTGGGCCCCACAAAATGACCCTATCTCCCGCTCATGAGTTTCGTACGTATATCCCATTGATAATTTGTAGGAACCCGAGTCTGAACCTAACCTAATGAGTGGGTGAATCATGGGCCCGATTTTAGGGGTAAGCACCTGGGAGAGAGCATTTCTAGCGTATTACTAATTGAGCGAAACTAAACATATAGTGAGTATCGCCTTGACCGGGGAATGCTGAGTCAATGTCAACTCGATAAGTTAACCCTCGGAGGGGGCACCGCGGCGGTGGGGGCCGGACTGGTCTGGCTTGGTCGGTAGTACGTTATCTCATGATCGAAATTGTGACGAAAGTCGCAAGTCAATAGAGTTCCCTTAAGGGGGCATTTTTTTATTATTTCGCACGTTCTTCGTTCACCTGCCTGGGGAGTGCAAAGTGCGATAGCCAGAGCTGTTTTTGACGTCATTCGGAGAGGCGTACGCCTGCGGTTGAGTTTGTAGGTGCTTGCCCTAAGCACCTAGTTAAGGTTATTAATTGAGTCAATTGAAAGCCATCTCAAGACAAGATCTAATCAAAGCATCAAGTACAGTTGTGCTCAGAGCACCCATATATTGATGTTGCTTTCATTTGACCAACTTATGATCTTTGATGTTCTTCTTGACCATCTCATACCCATTGATACCTTTTCTGGGCTCTTTTGCTAGGCTGTACCACCCTGAATCAGCTGTCTTTATGCAGCGTCAGCTGATTGACAGCTGATTCTCCTGAATTCGCCCCAATGCCAGGTGCAAGTACAAAGAAAAAGTTCTATTATCCACGCTTTTATAAGTGCATAAAGATTGGCAATTTGTGGCTTTAGTTCTGGTCTCCAGTCTCCANTCTTCTTGACCATCTCATACCCATTGATAACATTCTGGGCTCTTTTGCTAGGTTGTACCACCCTGAATCAGCTGTCTTTATGCAGCGTCAGCTGATTGACAGCTGATTCTCCTGAATTCGCCCCAATGCCAGGTGCAAGTACAAAGAAAAAGTTCTATTATCCACGCTTTTATAAGTGCATAAAGATTGGCAATTTGTGGCTTTAGTTCTGGTCTCCAGTCTCCACATTTAAGATCTAAACACTCGGGGGGGAGTTAGTCGGCGAAGTGGGTGCGGGGGACTGCGAAAATATACAATATTCGGTTGCATGCGTTTTCGCACGTACGCCACTTTGGCTCTATTCGCCGCAAAAAAATACACATAACAAAAAAAATAGAAACAAAAAGCGGGCAGCTAAAAAAAAGAGACTGCGAAAAACCAGAAACCCACACATAAATCGCCGGTAGACGGATATGCAAAATTTGGGGGCAGAAGAGAAGAGCGGGGCGGAGAAAAGACTCATAGACGGGGAAAATTCGCCACAATCGGCGGTGCAAAAAGACACATGCGACTATTTCAAATCTAATCGGACGCGAGGGCCACGTGCCTACGTAATACGAACAGAGACCGGCCGACCGACCGTAGACCTATATCTACAACTAGAGCACTGAAGGTGGTCGGGACCGTTCGGGACGGGTCTGAAGTTTGGGCCATCCCGAATACAATGGCTTGGATTGTGATGCGATTGCAGTGCCATTGGGGTCGTAAATAGAGTACTTAACCACTCCGATTCCGGCGGATTATCAAACCCGCACCTCAACATTTCCCCAGCATTCCCGTAACCAAGCCAACAACTGGTGGTCAAGGGTAGGATGATCTTGTAGATAGAATCGATAGGGTTTAGATATTTATCGATGCCAGCCACTAATCAATCTTTTGCTCTCATCTCATTGCAGAATTCTGACGCGTACAACACAACCAGCACACTTGATAGCCGTTTGCATACTGGCCTTCGTGATGATGACTGTGGGACGCGATCTCATCGACCCAGCAACGACAACAGCAACATCGGCAGACACTTTGGAGACCTCAGGTGGTGGCACGGCAAGCGCGTTGAATACGCGAACAGGCGCAGGCGCCGCGGGTGGCGGATTGGCTGCCTTGGTCTATCTGGGTGCCTTTGCCACACACTTTGGTTCACAAATTTGGATGACATTTGTCTCGGGTAAGTCTCTGACCTTGGCATAGTCCCTACCTACACGTACTATACATTGTTGCAAACCCATCAACTAGACATCGATCAGTCAAAATCACGTTAGAGGATTACTTTTGTTTCGATATCTTTGATATTTACAAAACCTTCAAAGTCACTCCTAAAGTGATGAACAAATTTCCAAGATCACCGATCGCACTTCAACAAAGGAGTCGTCGAATCTTTTAACCTTCTGCGATCGTCAAGAAACACTTTTGTTTCGATGGCCTTTGATAATGCAAGCTCATTCCCTAGCAAGATCTCTTATTTCAACTCATCAGCTCAAGGATTGAGGATCAATCATCAAATCGTAATTACATGTTCGAGCTATCCCCAAATACCTATGAAGATTTCCAGAGAACTAATGGAATTCCTTTTCCCGTCTATCCCTCTTGCAGGACTCTCGCTGTATTTCTCGCTGCCACGTCACGTTTTCGGTCAGTGCCAGCAGATCCTGTTCCCGCGCTACTTCGCCTTCAACGCGATGCTCAGCCTGACAATGCTGGTGGTCTATGCCAAGTACTTCCTGAGCGGATGGACCACCTCGGCGGGCATCCAGATGGGATCGCTGGCCCTGGCGGCGGGCATTGAGGTGGTGGTGCGCTTGTATCTCGTGCCCCCGATGCTGGCGCTGATGCACGAGAAGTACAGGATCGAGGACGCGATCGGGAGTGGCCAGGAGGTGGGCAGTCTGGTGCAGGGCGACCTCGTCGATTGTCCGCACTACCAGCGCATCCACAAGGGATTCCGGCGCATTCACATGACCATTGCCATTGGCAATATGACCGTCATGCTGACAACGTGTCTGCAGCTGTATTTTCTGGCATCGAAAATACGCCTCAGCTAAGGCACCCTCTCACCCCCAGCAACTCCATGAAACAATAACAATGAATTTAAATATTATATTATGCATACATAGGCGTTAAGACCACATCATCACACAAGCAACAACTGTATTTCAATGTTCGGTAATTGTCTCAAATCCAATGCTTATCGAACAATTGATTTTCGCACCCGAGAGATAAAAGCAATATCCCCAACCGCCCAACCGCCCCATCGCCAATATATAAATTATTTCAGAGGCGTCCGAAACAAACAAAACAAAACAAAAAAAGAAGAAAATGCGACACTCCAAAAATCTGATTTCCTGTGATAAACTCAGCCCCGCCTCCCACACTCCCACACTCCACCGCCTCCACCGCCCTCCTAGCCCAACAGAAGTGAAACCCAAAGCACCAGCACAACACATTTAGTCGATAGTCGATAGCCAATAATTTACACAGCGTTATTAATTAATAGCCTATTGATAATTAATTATACTGTTTTTTTTTCGTCGCGGAGAGAGAGAGCGCTCGCAAATTCATTCTTTATCTGTTATTTATTAATCCATGTATTTATCTGTTTTAAGTGCGGATGATTTAGAGCATATCATTTAAATTAAAGAAAACCATGCAAGCACGCAAGAGAAAAAGCAAACAAAAAACCAAAAAAGTGAAAAACCAAACACGACAAAAAAAAAACCAACAATCAAAATCAAATTAAATCAATAAACATATTCAAGAAGCAAAGTCATTGCGTACAATTCAAAATAATTGTTTTTCTTGACGGCGGTCATTGATGGGTAGGACAATTTTCGAAATTATGGCCAATTTTCCTGTCGGGAAAACAATTTTCCCCGGCCAACGTCGTGTTGCCTACTTCTGGGGTGGCATTTCAATCAATTGGGCATTCCCACAATGAAATTTCCGTTTTTTTACCAGTAGGTACACGTTAGACTTCTGCATGGATGTATTCATTTGTAGCATGACAGTTATGTACAGTAGTATGAGTACTTATGAGTACTTAAAATACTGCTGTACAGTATTCTATAGACCAGAAGATTATGGCACAACATTTTCAGGGTACTCACTCTGAGTGAGTAAAGTAACATATATAATTGCACGCTCGTTTTTTGTAACAAAGTTAGAAGTATATAATGTACCAGTCATGAAATTTCACACACTGTACAGTAAGTCAACTGCACACCAAAACACTGTACAGTGTTGACTACTCCACACCAATTTTGCTGTACAACTATGGAATACTCACTCATACCCAAATATACTCTGCAGAAAAAAAGTGTGCCCACTTCTAGAATAGGTGATTGCCATTTGCCATTTTGGATGCATTCATGCAGAAGTCTAGTACACATACAATGTTATACCCCATAATGAGTTACTAATTGATCAATTTTGCAGTAGGAATACCTCTGGTAACTATCGAGTCTATATAGTTCCGGAATATACATATGCATCTTAAGGGTGTGTCTGAACTTACCGCCTCGATCTCCTGCTCGAATCTGACGGGCCTGAGCCGGCAGAGCACCACCACCAGGTAGATGAAGTTGACCACCAGGCCCATGCCGGACCAGAGGACGACGTCCGGGGAGCAGGCCACCAGGTAGCCGTGCATGCCCATCATCAGGCAGCCGATTAGGAGCATCGCCCGCATCCACAGCGAGCCGAAGGGGCCGTGCGGCGCGAGGAAGGCCAGGAAGAGGAAGGCCCAGCCCAGTTGGAAATAGAGGTGGGGCGGCTGCTGCCATCCGAGGCACTGTTCGATGGACCAGTCGCCGGGATGGACAGAGCGCTGGGTGCCGTTGTGGTCCAGGGTGATGGTGCCGCCGCTTGCCGCGCTCGCTCCCGACGTGCTTTGGGCTATCAGTTCGCCCGTCCCGCCGCCCGATCCTCCCGCTCCGATGCCGACACCGACACCGGCCCCGGCTCCAGGCGATCCGGAGCCCAGGCTGCCGATGCCCATCACGCTGCTGGCACTGCTCCCAGCGCTGTTGATCAAGGCGCCCATGCCGACACCTGCTGCACTTCCCGCAGTGCTGGGCATCTCCTCCGCTGATCCCGCTTCCGATCCACCACCGAGTCCTGTTGCCGGTCCTTCAGTCTGTCCCTCTCCGAGCGCCTCCCGATGCACAGCACACTAATTTTACGCCTAAATCCGATCTCAGATGGGTTGCTCTCTGGGTTGCTGTCCCAGCTAAGCAGGCCAACAAATTGCTTTTCCGTTTAATTTACTTAAATATTTTTCAGGGGTCCTCCCACGTCGTTATCTCCTAAATTGTTCCGCTTAAGTCAATTTATTTGGGATCAGTTTGGTTTCTTATTGTTTCCTAATTGGTATTGCACTTCCCAAAGATGTGGGTTTTCTATCCAAATCCTTTGATTTATTTCCGAGTCAATCGCTAAGCGGAGTTAGGAAATATTATTACTTTTTCATTGGCTATTATTAATTTTCTGTTGTGCCACTCACAGTGTTCCCAGTGGTTGCCGCATCTGCTGGGTTGCCGTATCTGCTAAGTTGCACTTTAGTTCTTACTTCCGCTTCAATTGTTATTGTTTCTACAGTTTTCGAGTGTCGGTTTGGTGACTGCTTCATAAATTCTATTTTGTATAGTTTATTGTTATAGATTTTTTGCTCTCAATTATTGCAATTTAATTCCTTTAGTTTTGTTGTATTTCCTAGATATTCAATTGCACCCGATGGTTGATGGCTTGGCTAAGCCGCTGGTCTAACCGTTTGGTTGCCGCACTCGCTGAGAAGGTTTAAGTTTTACAAATTTATACGTTTTTGGGATTTAAAAAAATATTTTTTATTGCGAGGGGTGTTGCCGCTGCCGCTGCTGGTTGTGGAATAGCGGATGTTGGAGTTGCTGCTGCCGCCGCTGCTGCTGCCTGTCACATTGTTGCATCGTTTGGGCAGCTGCTGCGAAAAAAAGGGAAACACAGCAAAGAGACGGTTAAAAAATCGTTACTAACTTAAATAATACGCAATTGGCTTTCGCAAGTCGCCCATAAATTGTTAATCGATAATGGGAGACAACAGCTGGCGCGGAAGTTTCACTTCCCAGAGATCCGACCGCATAATTGAATAAATATGATTCACCCAATTTTGATGCAAAATAGGTAGGACCCATGAGTCCGCATTAAAGACCATATAGAAAACCATATAGATAAAAAGTGTTATATATATTAAGCCACAGAAAGCCCAAGCAGGTCTAGAGACAGTTTCAAGATGTTTGGAAAAAGTAAAGATTATAAGGGTATTTTTTACAAGTATATACTATGAGTATCATCGTTTTATAAGACCAATTATCCACACGCCACTGCCAATCACCCTTTTAAATGGCAATAATATCGGTAGGCTTATGAATTATTAAAGCGTGCAACTGTGAATCCATCAGCTAGTGCGATTATTTGACCTATAAATACTTAGTGCAGCCATTGGTTCGTCATCCCAGTGGAATTGAGAGCTGTGATTAATCATCCAAAGACTTCCTGCCCGAAAATTATCTGAATCGACTAGTTTATGGACAATCTGCGGGTATTCAGATGATGCCAGTGGAATGCACACGGACACGGCAAATAAATCATCCGGAAGTGAAGAAACCGCAATATTTTGACGCCATAGAACAAGCCGCACACACAACCAATTTCGTGCTTTCTACTGTTTTCGGTTTTCGGTTTTCGGCTTCTGGCCAACCGAAAAGTTGGTCAAAACTCTCCAGAGAATGTACAATATCGCCCGGGTATATGGAACAAAGCAAACAGCGCATTGTTTGTTTGCTGACCCAAATAGAAAAAGTGGTCAAAAGCGCGAGCGTTGTGGGCCGTGGGCCGTGGTCTGAGCTGCGGCTTCCTATATAAAATACACACATAGCCGTTTATTGTGGCAGGCTATGTATATTTTATATTGTTGGGGTTGGTCTGGACAAGGACTGGAGAACTGGAGAACTGGACTGGAGAACGAAACATTTCCGGCCTGGACAAGAACAATAAAACACAAAGGCAGCAGCGGAGATAGCGCCGCAGGAAAGGGCGAGCGAGTGACAGAGGAAGGGCATCAAAATAATCAATTTAATGTCGCACAGTTCGCAGTAGCGTCTACACAATAAAAAATAGTTCACCATGATTTACCATATAATCAAGGAACAAAACCGAAACCCAACCCACACCGTAACTGATAACACCAACACCATTTTTAAGATCAAACCCGTAACCCAAAACGATCATTTCATCAAAGATCGAGACCGAAACGAATTGGTTATCATTGGTTATCAGTTTCTTTTCCCATTCAATTTGTTTTAATCGAAACGGATGTTGAATAGCTTTATTAAGATTTTATACCCTAGATTGATGTTCTGCAAGATGTTTTTAATTTTCAAAATCCTTAAAAAACCCAAACCAATCGGAAATTGAGGAACCAAGCTTAAAACAAACCCGAGGCTTTGTTGTGCCTGGTTCTTAAAATAAACATGGATATATTGAGTTCGTACGAATGTATGTAAAAGGGGAAAAAAAGTATATATATTCTTGATCAGCTGTCTATCTGTCCGTCCGTCCGTTTGACCGTAGGAACGCCTAGATCTTGGAGACTATAATAGATAGCGAAAAACTACTTGCATATTCAGAATTTCGTAATATCAGTTCAGCACAAGTTTGTTTTAAAAATCGGCTACCACGCCCCGCAACCACGAACTTCTGTGGCATCCACTATTATAGCTCTAGAGGTATTAAATTCAGATATTACATGGACAAAGCCAATATCTTGCTGTGTTGCGAAATTCAGCCGGTTAGCCGGCAAATGACAAAAATGTGCTATTATAATGTTTAAAAAAAAGGTGGACTCTAAGAACCGGGTATTCATAGTCGAGACACTCGACTATAATCGTTCTAACTTGTTTTTATTCGGTTTCATTAAAGGCTTGTAACAATAAAGATAATAATATCTAATATTATTGCAGTCCCATCATAAATTTTTAAACTATAATTCAAGATGATCGTCAACTTGAAGATTATTTTCAGCTTGAAATGCTTTAAATATTCTTTTACCTTCAGCAGTAGTTTTTAATGATTGTCTACCTATTCATAGAGTGATTTTCTCCCCACAATAAGATTCTTTGTTTTTGCCAGTCTTCACGAACATTTCCCAAGAAAAACTACTTTTCGACAGGCAATTTGTGGCAGTGTAATGTTTGAAAGTGGTCAGCCAACCGCTGACAATGATGATGATGATGCACAAGTGATGTTGACGGTGCGACGATTACTCAACACTTTGCATATTGGCTGCAGCAATGCGATAATGATGATGACAATGCTGATGATAATGCTTATGATTGCATGATGAAAGTGGCAGGCGACACACATTGCCAACATAAACAAACAAGGCCAACACTTTATCATCTTTGTTGTCAATTTTCTCGAGGATTGGATGAGAACATAAAGGGAATCTCGGTTGTTTTTTATCGTGGGAATATCAGGACAAAGCTTCACTTTTTATCTGAATTTTCAAGAATTTATGAATCATAATTTAGTGTTAAAACAAACTCGTTTTCGGGCCACCAAACCCGTTTTTCTAGCCCATTTTTTTCGCCCGATGCTAATCAAATTGTGCATGTTTCGATATGACCAAAAAAAATGAATAGCAGGTTGCGCGGTGTCTGGCACTTGTCTGCCGATTGGAAAACCATTATTAAGATTTTGATTATTTTTAATTGATAGTCACGGCCGGAAATACTTTCTCCGGGGCGCAAAAACATGCTATAAATACCGGCGATGCAAAGGGTGTTCCGACACCATAACTACCACAATGTGGGCAGGGAAGATGAAGTCATCGCTGTGTTGTGTTGCCTTGAATAAAAAAGCCAAGAAAAAATTGATGAAAAAACCGGCGGGCTACCACCAGCTAAAGAGCCGTCGCAGCAAAGACAAAGTGAACCAACAAAATCAAAAAACAAAGAAACCCAAGCAAATACAACTAAGCGCGACTTAAAAAAAAAACACACAGAATTCAAGTTAAAATGGGAACGCAGCAAGCTGGCAAAAACTAAACAAAAAAGTATAAATTCCAACTGGAAGTGGGGGAAAAATGTAATAAAAGTTGTAAAACACGACTTGCAAATGAGGGGGCAAACTTCTTTAATTTGAATTAAGCCCCCAAAAAGCTCTTGAAATTCTCTGCCCTATTTTTGGACCAAAAAATAAATGCCTATAATTGTAAAAGACCATAAAAGTAGGGGTACATTTTGATGACTAAACGTTTAAATAAAATGTCAAACTCCAACGACCACGCACTCAGTTCACTTGTTTCTTGGCAAAAACCCCGGGACAAAAAATTAGAAACACAGAGGCGGGCGGGGAAAACTTGCAGAGAGAAAAACGGGTGGGCAAAAAGGTGGCAAAACAGTTGAAAACTTTTAATGCGAAAATTCCAATCAGTTGTGGCCGAGCATTCTCCGATAATGGCCAACAAAAAACGAAAACTTCAACTGGGGGTGGTACACTCATGAAAAGAAAAAGTTTCTACGGTTTTCCCAGCCAACAACTTCAAAAGAATTCTCTCAGTGCGCTGGTCGGTTGAATGGCCAGTGACAATATTGGCCCAGTAACGGAGAAAGGGGGGTTAATGTGCAGGGTTTCTCTTTCAACTCTTTTCCCCTTTTTTTACCACTATATATAGTATAGCCATAGGTATATATACTAGCCTAGCGATACTTATTTTTTGTGTATTTCGTATCGGACTCATCGATTGCTTGGGCCAACAATTGGTGTTTGCTTAGTGGCAATCGCAATCATCGTTAAAGCCCTCGGGGGGCATCTAATGAGATACCCACCGCACATTCGTATAACTAATAGCCTTTGGATTACAGGCGATTGTACAAGTACTTTTTCCCGGTAAATCGAGTGGATTACTAGTTCCGATGCATTAGCGATTGGATTAGGACAATAAATATAATCGCAGCTATCACCATTTACATACATAATCAACGATATATTCAAGTGGAATTCATAGGGGTAATAGAAAGTCCATCTAAATGTGCAGATCCATTATCGCTTAAATATCATTTAATACCCCTATCATAGGCCTAGAGTAACCAGAAAGTGGAATTTTAAATTGTTGGTAATAGATACACCAGAAAGTATAGCAATCTTGGTAATTGCTATTAAGAATATCTAATTGAGATTAACATTACAAAGGGAAATGCAGATGCAATATTGCTCTAAAGGTTTTTCGAGACTTCTGGATTATAAAATAATAAAATCCTCAAAATTCACCCATCAAAAGACGCTGCAAATATCATTTAACAATTATGGATTATATCATAAGCCTAGACTAACCTGAAAATAAAGTAGAGTTAGACGTATCGTTGCTAATAGATACAGCAGGAAGTATATCCATCTAGGTAATTGTGAGTGTTATTGAGATTAAAATTACAAAGGGAAATGCAGATGCAATATTGCTCTAAAGATATTTCGAGACTTCTAGTTGTAACTACAAACCAAAATATAATTTTAGATTCTTATATTCCTATAGATTTATCAAGACCTTTAGATAGATAATTGTGATTGCTATATATCAGAAAATGGAGTGCAGATTACATGTTCATCTACAATACCTCAATGGCATCTTTAGACAATACCACATATTTATATGAAATACACCATTTTGAAGCACTTAGTAACCTCCAAATGATGTAGAATTGTGATGAAATATTTAAGATCATCAGGGAAACACAAATTTAAAATTTGGAGAGGCTTTTCAATAGCACTGCTGTCTAAAAAAAACCTCCAATTTGGATTAATCTCTTCTCTTATTTGTAGCGTAATTAAAAGTTCAATAAACCATCAAAATACACAACAAACGACCCGCAGCGTTCGCTATCTTGGCCGATTCTAATTGGTATTTGGCCCGCAGACAAATTATGGCTGTTCGGGTCGTAATTCAATTGGAAACGGAACGTACTATACTCGTATATGGCAAGCCCTAGCATACTACATATATATCTACTAGATTTAATTGAGGGGGATGGACGGCGACTGAGACACTCGAGTTGTAAGCGTCGTAATGGTTTAATTACATGAAATTAGTTGTGTAAAGAGAGGCAAAGGGGTCCTCGAGTTCAAAATTTGTTAACAACTTTTTGGGTGAAGCATCGAAAGTGAAACGGCGGCGGCAAGTTAATGCATGCAGTTTTTTTGTTGTTGCAGCCGATTTCCGTTTCCCACGAGTAAACAAAAAATAATGATGATAACAATAACAATAACCCGCGAGACAGCCACATTGTCTCTTGCCCTATATGCCATATTAAAATTTTACATCGTTTTTATGGAGGGAGAGGTAGGAAAAAATAAAAAATAAAACACTGCAAAACAGGTACGAGGCAAACAAAAGCAAAAATTTGTTAAATTATTTCCAAGCGAAAGCTGGAAAAAGAAACAAGAAACAGAAATCACTTAATCACTCCTCATTTTGGCCAAGCTATGTAAAAATGGGTTAGGAAATGTTTCCATTGGAAATGGAAATGGAAACACTCGAAGCAGGGCCGAAAATTGATGGATTACCAGATTGATGGGCTAGAGCGACTTTGACTGCGTCACTGCTCGGGAAGCAATTAAATGTTGAAATGGGCCCCCAGGCCAAATAAATTAAGTTTTCATTCAAAGAACGGGCAGCTAAGACAACACCTACGAAATGCTTCCATCGGTACAAAGTGCGCTATATAGTAAAATGTGGGTATTATTTAGTTGAGGGCTACTATCTTATCTGGAGGCGTTTGCGACGGTTTAAGATAAATGCAAAGTCAAGAGCGCGAGGTTCTTAAAATGTTTGTTTTGGCAGAAAGCAGTTTTCTTTTTACTAACAATTTGCGGAACAATATTCGCATCTCATTGTTTTAAATCCAGTTTTTTATACGGTGGTCCTATAATATTTAATGATTTTATGACGAAAATTAGATAGGTATACGTGTTTTTCTCTAATTTATTGAAAGAATCTAAGGGCGAAAGGAGGTACCTTATAATTTTCATATTGATTTCCCAAGATGTTTAAAGTATCTTGGGAAATGGAACTGTTATTTATTTAAAGTTTCTGAAGTTGTGCATGTTTATTTTATTAAATTTATTTAGAAGCTCTAAATCGTAGTTACTTCCACTGATTTTATGATCAAAATTAAATAAATATCCGTATATTTTTTTAATTTATTTAAAGAATCTATTAAAGAAATGGGATTCCTTGATAAGATACATATTGCTTTGAGAAGTACTTGAAGTATTAACGGATCTATCTTGGGAAACAGTATCTTATTCACTACAATTTTCTACGTTTGTGATTGTTTATTTTATTAAATATATCTAGNCCGTATATTTATCTAATTTATTGAAAGAATCTAAAAGAAATCAGATACCTAATAACTTACATATTTCTTTGACAAGTGCTTAAAGTATCTACGGATCTATCTTGGGAAACAGTATCTTATTCACTACAATTTTCTACGGTTGTGAATGTTTATTTTATTAAATATATCTAGAAGCTCTAAATTAAAAAAAAATATCCGTATATTTATCTAATTCATTGAAAGAATCTAAGGGAGGAATTGAGATGTATCTATGGATCTATCTTGGGAAACAGTATCTTATCATTTTCTTGAAAGTATCTAGGTTCTAGAAACTCTAAAACGCAGTTATCTGTGAAAGGAATATTTTGTTGATCTTTTTAAAGAAATCCGAGATCATTTAAGCCCCTACAATCCAATTAAAGTACCTGGTACTCAACAGACTCTATCTATTATTGAAAGTATCTAATTTAATGAGTATCTTTTGAGTGCATCTTTAGAATAAACTCTATTAAATTCGTTTCTCCATTAAATTATAAAGTTCTGGAACCGCAGCTATCATCTTTGAGTTTGTTTTTGCTATCGTTTCAAATTCACAAACTTTAGAAATTTTCCAACAAATCCGGCAATCAGATTTCCGTTTTTTTGTTTGATTTACACCTCCCACTCTCGCACACCCCTCCCACACCCACTCGCTCCATCTCGCTTACTCATCTGGGCACACAAATTGCCATAAATACACATGTGCACGCACATACAATAGCGGCCATAAAAATAGTTGTATTTTTTCGGGATGCAAGGTGGAGAAAAGTGAGGAATTTTAATCAGTTGGGACAACTAGATAATGCATACTAGACTTCTGCATGAATGCATCCAAAGCGACAAATGAATCACTCATTCTAGGTCATCACAGTATAGTTGTTGTGCCAATTTCATCCGGCCTATGGAGTACAGGGTACAGTAAAGAATGAGTGCAGTATTTTTAAGAACACTGCACTACTGCACAGATCATTCTACGAATGAGTACATTCATGCAGGAGTCCAATGCATTCATACAAAATTGCTCGCACTGAAAAATAATAGTGCCCTCAAAACTAATAAGCAAGAATTACGAATCTGATTCCAGCAATATTTTATTTTAGATTTGCAGTTTTTTCCAAGTCTGAGTAATGATATTTTATTGTAAGTTCTATCCATTTTGCAAAACAAAATACTCATAAAATGGATAATAGAGGGAGGATCATTTGCATGATTTCCTACGCTCTACTATTTTTATGGCCGCAGTTGTCGGCATATTTCTGGGTGTATGTGCGGCAGCTCGGTTGCATGCCAGAAATGCCATGCAAATGCAAACACATAAATGCATGTGCATATATACCTCCATATGCATACAGTGGATCACAGTGCAATTTGACCAGTGGCCACAGTTCAATAAAAGCGTCAAGCACGTTTATCTTGTAAGCCTGACAATCTTATATTATAAATATAAATTGCAGTAATATATAGAAATGAAGTATTATATTTGAGTAGTTAAATTGAAAACGTTGTTAGATAAAAAGGTTTAAGAAAACTCAAATTTGAGTTTACGTTACAGCATCGCTATTGGCATTTTTCCGGTCAATTGTTTATATCACATTTACAAATAAATACAAGTTACAAATCAATGAAAATATTTACCTAAAGCCACTAAATATTCGCACCCTACCTTTTGGTTATCTTCAGTTTGCAAAGAAATGTTACAAAATAACAGGATACATTTAAATTTATCACATTTAAAACGCAATAAAATTGTTCCAAAATAAATAACATATAAAATACCTTCTTTTGTATATTTCTTGCTTGAGTATTTGTATTAAATTTGCAAAGAAATGTTACAAAAGAATAGGATACATTTAAATTTATCACATTTAAAAGGCCATAAATATTACAAAATTTATATAAATATAAAATACCTCCTAAAATACCTATTTTGTGTTTGAATAATTGTATTAAATTTGCCAAGAAATGCTACAAAAATAAAAACAAACATCAAGTTTACAAGATGGATTTCTAGTTTAAAACCCCAAACAAAAAATATAATTTCACCGGCTAAACTCCTATTGAACCTTATTCTGGGGGGATTTGAATATTTTTAAGCCAATAAAAACCAAAATAGATTTTTTTGAACATTTCCCCTTCAGACCCTCAGGGCACACAAGATGCACTTCAAGTTAATTTTAGGTCCTTGTCGCATTTAAATGGGAGCCACTGTAAATAGAACGAGCAGCTGCAGAAGTTCGAGTTTTGTTGTTGCTCCCGCTTCCGCGTCTGCTTCGGCTTCGGCTCCTTCTTCTGCCTCTTTGGCTCCTGCTTCGCCACCTCCTGCTACTCCTACTACTCCTGCTCCTCCTCCTCCTCCCGCTGCTCTTGCACTTCTTATTAGATGCGTGTTGTGGAGCAACTGCAATCGCTCCCTTTGCCTCCGCCTCCGCCTCTTGCTCGGCCCGTTTCTCTGCCACCACCCGCACACACATGCCTGCATTTTAAGAGAGCGTAACTCTCGTTTGATGTTCGATTTTTCACCGTTCGTTCTTCTGCACTTTACTTCACACACTCTGCATATTATTTAATTGCCTCTGGCGCTGCTCACAACAACAGCAACAACAACAACACTGGCACGCAGCCGAAGCAGAAACAGAAACAAAAACACAAACAACAAGCCGCAAGCTCGGCTCCNAAAAAAAAAATATATGCAAATTGCAAACAGTAGAAAAAAAAAAAAGAAACAAAATAGGTGACCGAGTGGGAGAGGGGGGGAAGGGGGTATTGTTTTTGGACACACGTGAGTTTTTGCTCTGCATCCCACTCCAATTTGGTTAGTAACTTTATTTACCAGCAGAAATCACACAACGGTTTCGGTTGCCTTCGGTTGATAGCTTCCAATTTGATAAACAAATCGCTCGCCAATTGTCAATCGATCATTTCGCGTGCTTTTGCTTTTGCCTTTGCTTTTCCGGCGCTTTTTAGCGGCTGCCCGTTTGTCTTGTGCTCATCGCCGTCGCCGTGGCCTTCTCACTTTCTGTTGTGTTTTGTCAAACTTCTTCGAACGGGAAACGAGAAAACACAAAACACAAGCAGCGCGCTTGCACAGCAGTGTGGCCGCAGCTCGGGCAGGCCGGAAATACCGCTGCGGCGTCGGAGATGCCAGCTGCGCAAGGGTACGGCTAAAAAAGCTAAAAAGGCTAAAACGGCTTTTATGGATGCCCGGATGTTCATTGAACTTCAAGTAATTTTACCAAAACCAAAATATCTGAGGCTATAGAGAGCCCATGGTCTAGTGTCTGAGGGATCTTACAAATACAATGATTTTGATGAAATTATCTTTTACTTCAAAATAGAGATAATATAAGGTATCCAATACGATGTTTAGCTGATGCCAGCTGAACATACGGCTAAATAGTAAATTTATTTCAAAGAAGAAGCTACAGACAGACCCATGGTGTCGTATATGAGGGATTACGAAAATACAATGATTTTAATAATTACATTTCAATTTGAGACTATTACTTTCAGACAGATATTTTTTAGCTATTGTGCATTTTTGAGAACTGAGAACTATCTAAACTTGTAAATAGTTCTAGGTTTATAACCGGCTTGTTTATGCAAACGCAAAAAAGATGGTCATATTTTAATTTAATAGTATCTTTAATAATAAGATACCGTCTTTAATAACATACCTAAGACTTTCGGCAAAATATTCAAAAATAATAGTGATAAATGATCATTTGATATATAGTATACAAGTAGACCTCTATTGGGAGACATATAATCAATGATTTTTAGACGGGGATTGCAAAGGAGTGTACCTTAATATTTAGTTTTTATATATAAGCAACTAGATTTATTATTCGTTGTGTATGTAATCATAATTACACAAAAAAGTCAGATAACATCCAATTTTTCCCGCTAAATTTTGTTGAAATTCAGTTTGCAAATCTTGGCAGCACTGTTCCATGAAAAGGACTCTCCCGCTCCTTGGAAGAGCCTGAGAACAGCTGGCGAGAGAGCTGCCAATTAGAGAGGAACAGCCGGTTGGTAGCATCTTTTTTTTTACAAAAATTAACACATTTAAAACAGAATTTAAATGCGAAGCTAAGCCATGAAAAACATACCCCAATAAACCCTTAAAACATATGCAATAAATTTTGCAAACCCATCAAAATAACGGAAAAGAGAGGCACCCTGCCAGCGCAGCACTAGCTCTCTTAAGGCCCAAGGAAGGGCTATCGATAGCGCAATAGCGATAACAGTTGGCGATACATTTTTTGCCACGAATTGCAAGTCCCGTCGCGCATTTCAGCCTTTTCCGTGCAAACTAAATCGCAAATAGCCAGAAATTCAAAAAGGAGGCGCAGCCTAAACTCCCACTCGCGCCAAAAGCCCCCGAAAAGCCGAAGCATCAGATCGGAAAGCCCGGAAAAGCGGCAAAGAAAAACGCCGGCAGAGGAGCGAGCGAGATGAGCGTGGACGTGGGCGGATTGCGGGGCCTGCTCACCTGGGAGAAGCAGGAGCACCTGGTCAAGCTGGCCATTCTCATCCTGGCGGCCGTCCTGTGTGAGTTTCATTTTCGGAAATGTTTCCCCAAAAGCTAGGCAGTGGGCGTGTTTTGGGGGCCAATAGGAAAAACAACACCCAAACATTCGCATCTGGCTCGTGAGTCGTGAGGCGGTGGCAACCGGTGCGACTCACGCGATGCGCGCATCTCTAGCGGCTAGCGATGGCCCGTGCTTGAGATAGGTTAGGTTCGTAGGGCAAGCTAAGAAACGAATTATTTTAAAATATTTGGTTAGTTTTTGCGAGGAATCTAAAAAATAAAACACATTCTTTTAATTAAAAGAGCCTACACATCAGGGTTTTCATATCCTTAACCAAAAATTTTAGGAAGATGCAAGTAATATATTGGAATATAGAGCCAAGTTTTTACACCTATTAAAAAATTAAAAACGCTTAATTTAATATCTTAATACCAAAAACAGGAGACTTTTAAAAGGTATTGAATTTATTGACCAAAAATACGTCAAGGAAAAGGGATTAATCTTAAAATACGTAAAGCATTTAACAATAAAATATATGTGTCTGGATACAAAGGTTATTTGTTTATCCTACTCGATAAAGTCCTTAAATTTATCAAAGGAATTTTTGTATGGTAGGTAAATATTATAGTTTAGATTTATTTATTTAACTTAAAATATTTTAATATAAAGAGCAGGAGTGGTCATACTAAATTTGGTCAAGGAATTCTTATATTTATTTAGTTGAAATGGTTTAGTTGCATTATAAATATGAAGCTATCGAAAATGTTTAATAACCATCCAGTTTTCAAGCTAATAAAAATTGTAGTTTAATTTTTAAATTGTAGGAAACAATCCTAACAATATAGATATTTAGCATAGGAAGTGTTTTAAAAGGCAATGTATAGATAGCATCCCCAGATACCTGGCATGCCCAACTATCGATAGGCATTCGCACGTTCCACCGCTAATACCGCGAACTGATCGAGCATGCCACGCTATGGAAAATATTTAATAACCATCCATTTTTCAAGCTAATAAAAATTGTAGTTTAATTTTTAAATTGTAGGAAACAATCCTAACAATATAGATATTTAGCATAGGAAGTGTTTTAAATGGCAATGTATAGATAGCATCCCCAGATATAAATATGAAGCTATCGAAAATATTTAATAACCATACAGTTTTCAAGGTAATCAAAATTGTAGTTTATGTTCAAATTGTAGGAAACAAGCCTAACAATATAGATATTTAGCATAGGAAGTTTTTTAAATGGCAATGTATAGATAGCATCCCCAGATACCTTGCATGCCCAACTATCGATAGGCATGCGCACGTTCCACCGCTAATACCGCGAACTGATCGAGCATGCCACTTCCTCTTTCGTTCCCGCCCTCGCAGCGTTCGCCACGCGACTCTTCTCCGTCCTGAGGTTCGAGAGCGTGATCCATGAGTTCGACCCGTACTTCAACTACCGCACCACCCGCTTCCTCGCGGAGCAGGGCTTCTACAAGTTCCACAACTGGTTCGATGACCGGGCCTGGTACCCGCTGGGCCGCATCATCGGGGGCACCATCTACCCCGGCCTGATGGTCACCTCGGCGGCCCTCTACCGGCTCATGTGGCTCCTCAACATCACCATCGACATCCGGAACGTGTGCGTCTTCCTGGCCCCCTTCTTCTCCTCCCTCACCACCCTGGTCACCTATGCCCTCACCAAGGAGATCCACGTGAGTTAACCTCCCCGCCGCCGCCCACGTGGTTGACCCCACTAACCCCGCTAACCCCTCTCTCTCTCTCGCTTGTAGAGCACGGGAGCGGGACTGGTGGCCGCGGCCCTGATCTCCATCGTGCCGGGCTACATATCCCGGTCGGTGGCAGGGTCCTACGACAACGAGGGCATCGCCATCTTCTGCATGCTCTTCACCTACTACCTGTGGATCAAGGCGGTCAAGTCGGGCGCCATCTTCTGGTCGGCGATGTCGGCCCTGGCCTACTTCTACATGGTCTCCTCGTGGGGCGGCTACGTCTTCCTGATCAACCTGATACCGCTGCACGTCCTCATGCTGATGATCACCGGGAGGTTCTCGCACCGCATCTACATCGCCTACAGCACGCTCTACTGCGTGGGCACCATCCTCTCCATGCAGATATCCTTCGTGGGCTTCCAGCCCATCCAGAGCTCCGAGCACATGCTGGTAAGCATTCATCTACTACTAAGAGGGGGTAATTGTCCGGGGGAGATCTCTGTGATGAATACTTATTGCATTCTTGATAGGAAGAGTATGAAACATAATGAGTACTACAAACCAAGCTGACTTGATCACCTAAAAACCAGTGGTTACACCCCTTTCGCGATCTTTATTTGGAGGTTAACTATATTGTATATTCGTCTGTTTCTCCAGGCCCTGGGCGTCTTCGGCCTCTGCCAGATTCACGGCTTTGTGGACTACCTGCGCTCGCGGATTCCCAAGGAGCACTTCGATCTGCTGTTCAAGACCCTGGTGTCCACTGTGCTGACCGTGGTCCTGATTGTGGGCACCCTGCTGACGATCACCGGCAAGGTCTCGCCCTGGACGGGCAGGTTTTACTCGCTGCTGGATCCGTCCTACGCCAAGAACCACATTCCCATTATTGCCTCCGTGTCGGAGCACCAGCCGACCTCCTGGTCGTCCTTCTACTTTGACCTGCAGGTGGGTTTCCTCCGAGATTTCAATATGATCTCCCAGAACCGCCTGATCTGCCGGAGATGAGAGCCTTACAACGATGCTAATGACTTGCGACTTAATGCATCAAGTGATTACTTTGCACTTTGATCGCTGAGGCAGATTAGGAGCGCGAACTAAACCCCAAACTTTATGACATTACCTTGAACTAATTTGAAACCCCTTTTCACTTCCAGATCCTTGTGTTTCTGTTCCCCGCGGGCCTGTACTTCTGCTTCTCGAAGCTCACTGACTCCAACATCTTCATCATCCTGTACGGGGTAACCAGCATTTACTTTGCTGGCGTCATGGTCCGCCTGATGCTCGTCCTGGCCCCGGTGATGTGCGTGCTATCTGGTATCGCCATCTCGCACTTGCTGGCCAAGTACATCAAGAGCGTGGATGCGGGCGTGGCCGCCAAGCAGGGCGTGGAGAGCCGTCGACAGCACAAGAAACTGGAACAGCAGACGGGCGGAGTCAAGTCCGAGGTGGCCATAGGTTTTGTGGGCATCATAACACTGATGCTGATTGTCTACACGCTTCACTGCACGTGGGTCACCTCGGAGGCCTACTCCTCGCCCAGCATTGTCCTGAGTGCCCGTTCCCATGACGGAGGTCGCATTATCTTCGATGACTTCCGCGAGGCCTACTATTGGCTCCAAATGAATACGCCAGAGGTGGGTGCAAGGAAGAGTTTCTCTAGTCCCAAATATCCTTTAGCGTGATGACTACTTTGTAATTCTTGATAGGAAGAGTATGAAACATAATGAGTACTAAAACAACCAAGCTGACACAGATAGCCCAAACCCCAAGAGATCCTAGACCTACCCAAGACTAAACCAAAATGCCTTTTCCTTTTTTTGACCACAGGATGCCAGGATAATGTCGTGGTGGGACTACGGCTACCAGATAACCGCCATGGCCAACCGCACCATTTTGGTGGACAACAACACCTGGAACAACACGCACATCTCGCGGGTGGGCCAGGCGATGGCCTCGTCGGAGGAGAAGGCCTACGAGATAATGCGCGAACTGGACGTCGACTATGTGCTGGTGATCTTCGGCGGCCTCACGGGCTACTCCTCTGACGACATCAACAAGTTCCTGTGGATGGTGCGCATTGGCGGAAGCACGGATCGCGGGGCCAACATCCGGGAGAAGGACTACTATGCGGCCAACGGCGAGTTCCGAGTGGACAAGGAGGGATCGCCCACCCTGCTCAACTGCCTGATGTACAAGATGTGCTACTATCGCTTCGGGCAAATGTACACGGAGGGCGGCAAGGCGCAGGGGTACGATCGCGTGCGTGCCGCCGAGATTGGCAACAAGGACTTCGAGCTGGATGTCCTGGAGGAGGCCTACACCACCGAGCACTGGCTGGTGCGCATCTACAAGGTCAAGGATTTGCCCAATCGCGGGGTTTAAAAGCTCTGGGAACAACATGATGAGACCCAGAGAAGAACTCGACGACATCAAGCATTCCACGCTGCCCCATCTCTTTCTATTCTGTGTTTGTACATTAGCTCTCTACATCTGTAAGCCTCTTCCATCTCTCTCATTTCTCCGGCCGGAGATTCTCCAGCGAACTCTCAATTATTCGGAAATCTCACGCTCAACGAGTATTATTGTTGTTTCCTCTACAAGCTACACTTGTCACACACAAAACAGATACTTTTTTTTTTTAAATATATTTTAGTACATGTCTAAAGTGTAAAGCGCCTCTTAAGAAACAAACAAAAAGATGAAGAAAACAACATGTAAACGAATCGAACGAAATATAAATGTTTGTGAAAACAGTGATCAAAATCAAGATGGTACTCTTTCTATTGGGGAGTTTGAAATGATACTTGGAAGCTAATTTTGAAATGCCGGAAGGCTTTTAAAGGATATTCATAAGCTCTAATGCTAGTTACCCTTGCGTAGGATATATCTTAATGCTCACTACGTATAAATGTCTTGAAAACTGGGTAGTGATAGTCGAGACTCGACTATAGCCGACTATCCATACATCTTACGATTGGAGTTTTAATAGCTATCATGATAGATATTAGACCTTTTGCATATCAACTCTAGAACAAGGGAAAAACAATCTCTACTTGAGTTTGGTATCTGGTAATTATCCTGCATTGTATGTCATTATATTTTCATAAAAGATCTGTGAGATCTAGGAGTTACGGACAGATGGACATGGCTAGAATTACTCGTCGTTTAGCTCTAATTTATATAACATTTTAAGGTTATTGAGTACCCATTCAAACTCATCCGTGAAGATCCATTCAAACTTCTATTTTCACTTTTAAAAACCAGAATATATTTATTAGAGAGTACTAAAATGCATGCGTTTCGTGTATACGTCTTGTATAAGTTAAGTCGGTAGGTTGGGCACAAAATTAGGGTACTGGGGGTATCTGGAATTCCTTGAATTCTTGATCTCAGTGGCTGTTGCCGTTGGTGGTGCCGTTGGACTTAGTCTTGGGGTTCCCGGCGGCTATGAAACCGGTCACATCAAGCTTGCTGGCCACCGCCTTGAGCTCCTCCTTGCCGGCGGCGCTCTTGCTGACAATAATCACACTGGGATCCACCTCCAGGACGCGGGCCAGCTTGCCCAGGATTTCGGTGTCCGCCAAACGGATCACTCGCTTGTTGATGGCCTTGATGGCCGGATCACTTGGCTGTCGGTTCATATTCACGATCTGGGTGATCAGCGTCTCCTGACCCACCACGCCCAGAATGGAGCTGGAGAAAAGGTGGGGATTCTTAGTTCTCTTTCTTTTTAAATTACCCATCTTTGACACTCACCCGTCTTCCTCGTCCACCACCGGAAGTTGATCCACGCGGTGCTGCTTCATCAGGGCAATGGCCTCGCCGACGGTGGCTCCGGATTTGAGGATAGCTGCCGGAGCTGGCAACTCCAACTTGCCAATGGGCAGGCTCCACCACCAGTGGTTGTGCTCGTTCACAGGCTCCTTGAAGCCGCGCGCCTCCATCCAGTTGTCCGAGACGAATTTGGTCATGTAGTTGCGAATGCCGTCGGGCAGGATGACCACACACCTCTGACCCTTCTTCAACTTCTTGGCATGCTCGAGGGCGGCGTGCATGGCCCCTCCACTGGAGCCGCCGCACAGGAGACCCTCCTCGGCATTGAGGCGTCGACTCATGGGGAAACAATCGGGGTCCCCGACCTTCGACCACACGTCCACGACGCCTTCGTCGAAGACGGTGGGCGGGAAGTCGTAGCCGATGCCCTCCACCTCGTAGAACTGCACATCGCTTTTGTTTAGCTCGGCGGGACGGGCCAGGACGGAGCCGAAGGGATCGACGCCAACGATCTGGCAATTGGGAGCCTGCTCCTTGATTTTCCTGCCGATGCCGGAGATGGTGCCGGCGGTGCCTGCGGACACAACAATCATGTCCACCTTGTTGTCCAGCTGCCAGAGGATCTCAGCGGCAGTGCCGTCGTAGTGGGCCAAGGGATTGCCCGAGTTCCGGTACTGGTCCAGGACAATCGAGTTCGGAGTCTCCCGCTGCAGCTGCTGGGCCACGTAGATCAATCCCTCCGGGGAGTCGTAGGCCGCCTCCGTAGGAGTGCGAATGATCTTGGCGCCCAAGGTCCGCAGGGCCGAGACCTTCTCGTTGGACATCTTCTCGGGCATCACGATGATGCACTTGTAGCCCTTGACGGCACAGGCCATGGCCAGGCCGATGCCGGTGTTTCCAGACGTGGGTTCGATGATGGTGAACCCGGGCTTGAGGAGACCCTTCTCCTCGGCGTCCTGGACCATGCGGTAGCCAATGCGATCCTTCACCGATCCTCCGGGGTTGAGGAACTCACACTTAGCGTCTGCAAAACGAATGGAAGATTTAATGGCATCCCTTTAGATTTGATACAAAACGATATATTTTCGATAACCGTTTGTTGCATAAGGTTTTCATTAAGTCTTCTTAAGCTGAAGATTGTTCTCGATAAAACTAATATCAATTTAGTGTTTGCCTTCTATCTTATAGTTTGTATATTAATTTATTTGATATAATAGTGTAGGCTCGGTCAATGTATTTTCGATGTATTTTCGATAGTACAAACAGATAGATTTACTTACACATTTCGCACTCGATTCCCTCGCTGGCAGGGATGTGGTTCAAGCGGACGAGGGGCGTGCATCCAATCACCTCCAGGATATTCGGAGTGATCTGCTGGCGATGGGCGATCCCCCTTTGGGTGTGGGGGGACTTCTCTGTGGTTCCTAGGTGCCATTTGCATCGCGATGGCTTTCCGGGATCAATAAAGTCCGCGGGCCTCTGATATGGCTTCGGCTGTGGCATTTCTAAAAGCCAAATAATATAGAGTTCGATATAGATATTCAGTATAGAAGAAATCAATCCAATTCGGATGTACCTAATTCGATTTGAAAGGTTATACTATGGGAGATACTAGTGCACTTGTAGAATATTTGATTTTCGAAAAATCAAATACTAAAAAGTGATAAAATTAGGACTGTTAGATAATTAGGAGAATTTCTCTTTTTCTTAGGTTCTGAATTAAGGCAATAGTTAAAAAGTCCATGGTATCATTGATGTTTTGTTATAATTCTCAAGCAC
This sequence comes from Drosophila ironensis, assembly GCA_021223825.1. Taxonomy (NCBI): domain Eukaryota; kingdom Metazoa; phylum Arthropoda; class Insecta; order Diptera; family Drosophilidae; genus Drosophila; species Drosophila ironensis. The sequence goes on from JAJJHQ010010279.1 coordinate 504,889, forward strand.
TTATTTCGATTATGAAAATTCTAAGATAGTCCAAATTTATTCACCAGCTTGGAAAGAATTTCTTTATACAGTAAGTTAGTTAAACATATTGAAAGAAACCGCAAAACGGATAACAATTCTCATATATTCATTTTATAATTCTTTACCTATAGAAACCAAATTAGTTCGGGTATGTAGTACTAGTTACTATAAATATTCAAGGATTTTCGAATTATATTATGTGAGTAGGGAATTTGTAGCAGTGCCGGATCGCCAGATGGTGATTTTCGACCCCCCGCGACCTCGTAAACCTTATCACCCCCCAGATTTAGATTTCATTTTGCCTACGTAAGGAAGTAAGGAATCGGAATCAAAATATATTTTTTGCTGTCTCATTGCGGCTTCGATTGTGAAATTTGGCGTGGGGTTGTTATTCCATCAAAAGCTGAAAGTTCAGGCTAAACAAATTGTGACGTGGCACATTTTAGAAGATGGAAATGCAAATTCTACTCCCAAATAGATCTCATAATTTGCCGCTAACGGAAATGGCGATTTATTTGCTCTCACGTGTTATTTATTTGTTAAAAATCTCAAGGTTTTTCTTATCAGAGCACAAAAATGCAAAAAGTTCACACGATTGGCGACCAGAAAAAAGCGAGCAACTTGAAGTTTTCAAGGAAAACTCTCAACTTGTGCGGCCGGCGTAGAAAAAACTGGTTTCCCGGTTCATTGATCTCTCGAGTTTTCTCTGCTTTTCCATTTCCCAGCCCTCGAAGGCAACTGAAATTTAAGTAGCCAGCACCGGAGGGAATATTTATTTTCGAGATAAGGTTTTCAAGTGGCACTGTTCGATACGCCTCGTGAAATCAGAAGCCCCATTAAGTCCACCACCTGTTTATGATATAGAAAACCCATAACGACGGGTGTTGCATGAACTTTATGGCAAAATCTAGGAAAGTAAAAGCGTTTTCTATAGTGTTTTAGGGTAGGTCGGTGTTTGGTAATACATTTACCCGATTTTATTGTTATCAGTCTTCTAAATATTTAAGCTTAGGTTTTCGTTTTTGATTTCTTTTGCTATGGAAATTTTTAAATAAATAATTTATGAAACTTTTAATTGCGATTTTTCTCAGTGCTTGTATTGCAGACCCCCTTCTCTCTCTCTCTACATCCTTGGCGATGCTCTTCGTCTTTACCCCTCCCATTAAGAGATGCAAGTGGCAAAGAGGTGAGTGAGCGGAAAGGCAAGGCGGAGAGGATACCCAACAAGTTTGTCTGGACTTTTTTATGGCCCTTTTGTGTTTATCGGCTCGCTTATTTACATATACATACAAATATACATTTGTATGTGCATATTATTAGCTAGAAAACCACGCGGGTCAACATAGAAAAGAAAACAAAGAGAACACTTCAGGCACATGTTTCTCTCTATTTTCGCGCAAAACAAATGCGAAAAGAAACAACAAAAGCCGGCAGCTTCGCCACTTGTGTTTGTGGGTGTGAAAGGAACTGTGAAGCAACTTTAAGGAGTTGCAACGGTAATTCAAGTCTTAAGAGACACAAAAAGAGAGGCGACAGGACGATCGAACGCCTTGAAAATTTCTAAGCCGCTTGCTGGATCCACTCAAAAAAAAAAGAAAAACTTACCAACTCGGAAATGGGTTCCTCCAAACGGCGAAAAGACTACGAAATGCGAGAAGCAACCGCCACGATGCTGCCAACGAAGGCAATTGAACGTTGCCTGTAAAGCGCCTGCCGCACTTGGGGCCCACTGCCCGGCAGCGCACAGTGGGACACAACTGAGGCAGTTAGGGGAAAAATATTATAAATTAATATTTGGCATCTGTTTTGTTCTGCATTAGTTTTCTCTTTAATTTTTAAATTGTATTTACTCGTCTTGAAATAATTAAAATGAGCATAACATAAAATCTTCTAAAACTTTAAATCAATGAGGTACATTTTCTTTTCCCTTTAGTTTCACAGAACTATTAATAAAACAATTATTAACAGTAATATTAACAAAATCGTTTTTTAGAGAAAATACATTCGTTAATTTGTAGTAATTTTCAATACAATTCTCAATAACGTTGTTGATCTAACAAAGATTACACAGAACATGCTTTTATTATTGGCTTGGGAGTAGATATATTTTTTAATATTCAAATAAATCCATTTGGTAAATTCACTGAAATTTCTAGTCATTATAATACAAGAGAATTTTACATTAGTTATATCTTTTTTATACATTTATGTGTATATAATTTTATTTATTTTATTGTTATTTTCTTCTCTCTCAGAGTTAATTTCGTCATCTACAACAATTAATTCTATTATACAGTTTTTAAAAAGAAACTAGCAATTTCTTATACCTTATCTATTCATACTGTGGTTAATGTTTTTAAATTGACAACGCTTATTTGTTTAACAAATAATTGGTAAGCATAGAATAACGAGAAAAACAATTTATGCGTCCCACTGTGCAGATCTGCGAAGATAGCTCCCCCGCCTGGGAGCGAAAGAGAGCACCGACTCGCAACGCCGCCTGTCTCCCTCTCGTTCATTTTGGCCCCCAACGTGACTGGAGCAAGCAGGAAACAAGCAGTGCTTTCTGTATTTGAATCCGAGAGATACAGTTCACCTCAAACTGTTCAGAGGCCGCAGATGCCAATGTTCCTCAAACCTGTTTCGCGGATACCAATACCTCTGAAACTGTAAGGCTAAAGGTTTTTGAAGATTTAGATCAATTTTCATCAAGAATCTAAACATGTGGGATAGAATTTGCGTAACTATGCCGGCGAGATACATTTGCCCAAACTTCAAATATCATTTGTACCTTGAAACATAGAATTCTTAACATATTTTTAATAAATAAGGAAATAAAAAAAATTCTCGTCACTACTACATTTTTATTTGGATATACAATGTTCATAAATATAAGAAATTTAAAGATTATATAGACAAAAAGGACACAGAGGGGGGCAGAGGGGCCGTATGCCTTTTAAAAATGAAATATTTAAAAAGAAAAGTGTTTCAGCAAAATTTTTTAGAGAGAGATTTAAAAATGTGTTCTGTACAACACTGGTCCGCTTGTCAAAATCCGAATTGGTGCGTCACTCTCTCATTGTACAACTGACATTTAGCCAATTTAGTTGGCAATTACCGGAGAAAAGAAAATACGTTCTGTGACACAGGTCGGCGCTCTTCAAAATCCGAATAGGTTCGTCCCTATTTCCTTGTACCAACTAACATTTGCATAGCTAATTAACTGAAAATTACTAGAAAATGATGTCCACAATGGTTTACCAGATCCAAGAGTGGCTTTTGTGCTACAAGGGCAATACCCGCGAGTTTCTGAGCGACGCCCAGAAGCCTTGGACCTCGGTATTCAATAAATTGGAGAAGCGCACCGGCGTGCACCGCGCTTACATTTTTCTCGGCGTGGCCGCTTTCTGCGCCCTGTATCTGGCATTTGGCCAAGGCGCCCAGCTTCTGTACAACATAATCGGGGTGCTGTACCCAGCCTATATGTCAATCCAGGCCATCGGGCCATCCGGCACAAAGAAGGACGACACCAAGTGGCTGATCTACTGGGTAACCTTTGGCATCTTCGCGGTCATCGATTTCTTCTCTGACGTGCTGACCTTGGTGATACCCTTCTACTGGCTAGTGAAGTGCGCCTTCCTCATCTGGTGCATGAAGCCGAAGGAACCGAATGGCACTACGTTCATTTACAACAACCTGGTGCGTCGCTACTTCCTGAAACACCGCGAATCCGGGGACGGGATCACCAAAAATGGCGTCAGCAAGGCCGCCGAAGTCCTCAAGGACGACTAGAATCGTTCAAGTTCGCCCATCCTTTTGCTCGCCCACACACACGCATCAGTTACGTTTTACAGTCAACTTAATCTCTGAATCTTGTTAACAAGTGCACACCATCCACACAAAAAAAATCAAACAAAAAACACTCAAAACAAAAACATGTAATATCCAATTTACTGATGAAACCGTCAAGCCGAACCCTCGAATTCGAAGACAATAAATATTATTGTATGTTCCTCCCGAGAATGATTAGGTTACTATTTGATTGGGTACATTATATAAAAACAAGTGGAAACGCTGTAGTCGAGATTTCGCGATACCGCAAATGCAGAGGCGGAAAGGGGCGTGGCAGAAAACTGACAGCATTATCTACGTCTCAGTTAAACGGACCTAATGCAAAAAGAATTGTGTCCCTAGGTCTTATTTTGTCCAAGTTATGTGAAAGTATGTATAGGCATGTACAGTTTTATGCAAATTGTGAAGGTGGAAAGAGGCGTGGCAATAATATTCATTCATTATTTATTTATTTAAGGTAGTTTCCTTTGTCAATTAGTTGAGTACTTCAGAGTCCCTCGGGAATTTAGCACACTAAAAACAGTTGAGGGATTTTCGAGCTTTTGCCAAAAGATCAAAAGATTTATTATTCCCGAATGCGACATAATCATAGCAGTGGCAATAATTTTGTTTGCATAATTATCGATTGGTAACGCGCATCCGATTCGGTTACCGAATCGCTTTATACTGTCATATATCTGAGTGTCTGACTTTAAATTGTGGAACTCAATCCCAACCAATATATCATGTGGATCTCAATTCAATTGCTGTAATGGAATACTCCTATAAGGTGTTGGACTTCAGAATCGGATTCATATTTCTCGAGATATTGAAGAAAAACTGGAAAAAAATGATCATATAAAGCAGCGATGGGCACAGATTTTCAGCTTGGGAGCAGACCACAAAAAGAAAAAAAAGAGTCTACGTCCGATTTTTTGGTTCTACAAATTTTGTTTGTGTAATTTCACACATTCCCTTTTCACCGTCAACTTCGGATGACGTGCACATTTCGATTCCCTTTTGATCGAGACCTTCTCTTCACACATTCCCTTTTCACCGACAAATGTCGAGCACTTAATCCCCTGTTGGCGAGACATTCCCAGCTTGTTGTTTTTGGGAGCACTCGGAGCAAAAGTTGTCAAGCGGTGCCCATCACTGATATAAAGCAGTGATGGGCTCTTTCGGCACCCAGTGCTCCCGGTAGGTAATTTTTTTTTTTCATTTTCTGGCCGGCTCCCAGGTTAAAATCTGTGCCCACCGCTGCTCTATACATGTCACGTGGCTATTGAGTCCTATCGAGGAAATAAACCTTACCATACTTTATGGAAGTCCTTTTATCACATAAAAGGAAACTAAAATCCCCAAAACTAGGTGAAGGAGTGCTCTAATCCCAAACTGTACGGTCTCATAACTTTGCCAAAAAGAATCCCAAAATAACGGGGAATACCTCAATCGAAAGTTGATTTCCTCACAAACCCGTGGAAATACAGCAATTTAAGATCGGCGCGAACTTTTTCATAAACATCTTTTATTTTGTGCGCAACGCAGAGGATGATGAAGAGACGGTGCAGCTATTGGACCATATACCAATGGAGCCGTTGAAGATGCTAAAGGCGCACAGATCATGACTGTGGTTTCAGCGGTAGCGGGAGAATCAACGAGTTCTTCATGAAGTCCCTCCTTGTCAGTTACTTCAACACGAACAGCTTGGAGCCGATGGCCAAATCGATTGAGTTCGAGCCGACTGAAATGTTATTGTTATTGTTATGTTATAGTATGATTAGATGGTAAATAAAAAATCGAGGCATCAACCGTACCCCAAGGAAATGGATATGGAGATTCCATTGGTTTTAATAATTAAAAAAAAAA
>JAJJHQ010010290.1:9673-43117 GCA_021223825.1 Drosophila ironensis
GCTTAGAATATTCTTTTCTCGTCTCTGATCTGGTGATATGCCTTTTCCAATGCTCCAATTCTTTGTTTTGTTTTTTCTGATTTTTGTTATTCCGGATTCGATTTGTTTTTCATTTGTATGATTTCTTCTTTGTTTGTTTGTTTGTTTGTAATTTGTGTTTGCTTAAAAACTAATTTAATTGTTTAGGGTTGTTTCTCTCCTAATTCGCCCTCTTTGCTCTTTGTTTAGCTTTGTTATTAGGATATTTTTAGCATTTATATTTATTTATACGCTTCGTAAGTTAATATTTTTTTTTATATTTTTTATGTTTTTTTTTTTGTAGAAGATAATGCACTTACATTGAGGTATTTTAATTACTTTTCAATCTTCTTTAAAGTTTTTCATCTTTTCTGCTTGTTTTTTGTTTCAGTTATCTTTTTGTTCTTAAAAAAATTATTTAAAAAAAAGGAAAATATGAATTTCAAAAAATTGGATCGCCCTCTAGCTTGTACAGCTGCTTGCTGGCTAAATGTTGTTGGTTTTTTTTTAATAATAATGTTTTTTGTCCAAAATTTTGTTGTTTGTGTTGTCACCCAAAACAATGTGCCGCTCAAAAGTTGTTTTGTCTGACCGAAATGTTTAATTTTTAATTTGGTTTGTTTGCTTTGCCGAAATGTTGATTTTTCTTCGTTGTTTTTGTGTCTTTCTAAATGCCTGAATATAACATTTTGTCTCCGATGCAAGTGTTATACAAACAAAAGGGTTTTTTTTTGCTGAATTTGTCCAACTATATCGTAATATCGTAATATTAACTCGATGGAATCAATTAGTTTGTAATGTATACGTTAAACAAAAAAACAAAAATACGTTAAAATGAAAAGTAGCAGGTGTAATTATTAGATAAAATAGATGATTTAAAACAATACAAAATTGGGCTATTGCTATTATTGTTGCTTGTTTGGCTTGGTTGTATTGTATATAGGATAGGTTGTAGTTTGATTGTTTGTTGCTCCGTTTCAGTTACTTGGGTTGCGGCTATTGGTCATATTGTTATAGTATACTGCTAAACTGTCTTGTCTTACGTTACCATTAAGCTCATAAAGAAATGCATTTTTAATCGGTTTGATTGATTGATTTGATTTATGGACTTGAAATGCAAAAGCGATTGGGTTTGGTTTTGGGTTCGGATTCGGTTTGGATTCGGATTCAGATTCAAATTCAGATTCAGATTCCATTATCCATTATTAGATTGTTGTATTGCCTGGTTTATGCTATCGAGAGGTTCTATATAATGCCCAATCCATGTATAACAGCTTGTCTCTCAATACACGCTCAAACGTTATAATGTAACACCTAACGTAACGTAACGTAACGTAACGTAACGATCAACTCTCATCTCGCTCTGGCCCTGGCTCTTTCGTTAACGTTCGATTAAAAAAAAATTAACATTTCAGCACCGTCTTTTCATTTCTAGTTAGTTTCGTTTCGTTTTGTTTTTTGTTTTCTTTTCATTTCAAGGCAAACACATTACAATAGTTTCTTTTAACACTATCCCGTTTCTCGACGTCCTTCTCCTTCTTCTTTTCCTTCTTCTTGTTCTTATTCTCGTTTCTCCTTTCTAGTTATAAGTATAATCAACAATTCTCGTAACTCTGTCCATAAAAAAAACTGATATCAATACAAACAACTTGTTTTTGGGGCATCGACAAACCTATTTTACAGCTGTACAGTTACAGTAAACATTGCTCTCGCTGGCTTTTCAGATGATTAATAAGGATTCGTTCGTCGTACGTCGCACGTCGTACGATTCCTATTCATTAATCCCCATTATACACACTGATCGATCCATACAGCCATCTATCCATCCATCCGTCCATCCGTCCCTCTGAACAATTACGACCCAGTTCAGACTGTTTGGACTGCGATCCTGGTTCAGTTCTTACTACACTATATGGTGTATATATATAGATATATTATAGTTGTTTCTTTTTGGTGGTTCGGGTTTGGGTTGAGGTCTGTTATACTATGTATAACGGTTCGGCCAACAGTTGCATCAACTGTTGTGCGCATTGTGCACATTACTGTACTGTCATACTTTCTCTGCTTCAAATCGATAGATATTGAGTGCGTGTTGTGCTTGCTTATCGATCAATCATCTATTAACAATCGATTTGTGTAAATATCTGTTTCTCTTTCCGGACGCTTTCTAGCTGTATGCTTATTTTTCATCATTTTCATCATTTCCATCATTTGGGCTTCATGTTTATAAAATGTCTTCGATTGTTAGTGTACAATATTCTTTCTTTATAGGTTACAAACAGATTGGTTGCCTTTTCGCTTGCTTTTCAATCTCAATCTCTGGCGCTTTGCTCGTTCCTTCAAACTTTTCATCATCACTTAAAGATAAGCTTACTAAACCTTGGTTAAAAAAAAATAATTAAAAATAAACGTTTTATATTTAAGTATATTTAAAAAAAATATAACGCATACACTACTAAATTTCCTTCATAATCTTTTCATTTCCATTCTGGTTGCTTTTTTTTTTTCACGATTTTTTTTTTAGGGTAAAAGGATGGGGTTTTCTTAGTTACTTGGTTGATTGGTTAGTTACTTTGTGTTGTTGCCCTGCTTGAAATGCAAATTATAAATTTGTCCTGTTCAATGGGGACAGAGTGTGTGGTTAAAAGGTTTAACAAAAGAGTAATAATTGGGGAAAGAAAACAGCAAACAACAACACACGTCATGTCTGCATGTTGTGTTTAACTCTTTGTTTTTTTTTGTATTTTTTTTAATTTTTTTTTGTTTTTTTTTGTTTTTAGTTTTTTTGTTAAATATGTGAACGATGGCGCACTCTATTAAACTTTTTCGCTTTATTTCTTAGCTTGCAAATGATAAATGTTTGACGTTTTCGTTTTTTGATTTATGGTTATTAGGGGACTGCTTGGTTATACTCTTGGCTTAAATGTTGCAACTTCTTTACACTGCTATAATTCTTATAGAGCTTCTTCCTGCCGGCTCACCATCATCGGATTTCGCTATGGATGGTCTTGGCCCGGTCTTGGGAGTTCCCCTATTTGTTTGCGCCTTTTCTTCCATTTCATTTCTACTATAGACTTCTATTACAACAGGTCTGTATGTGTTTACAATTGGTTGGTTTGCTTACGTTTGTCGCCTGTGCCAGCACAAAAAGGTGGCGCCTATGGTTAGCTCGTAGAGTTTGTGGTTAATATTAAACTGGTTGGGGTTTTGGGGGGTCGGTGTTAATAGAGGATTGTGATTGAGGGTGTGCTGTGTGTGTTGTATGTTGTATGTTGTTGTGGTGCTGCTGTGGCGTGGAGTGGAGTGGAGTGGAGGTAGTATCAACAGTAGAAAACCCTGCCTTGGCTATTATTTCGCCGTTTCTGTTGCTGCTGTTGTTGCATCGGCGTCTGCTCTCCATCATCTGGCTGGCTGGTTGCTTGCTTTCTTGCTTAGTTAGTTGGTAGATTGGTTGATTGGTTGGTTGCTTGGTTATCCTGCTTACTGCTGTGAGCTCGCTAGCTGTTGCTGCTGCTGCTGCTGCTGCTGCTGTTGGGCTGCTGCTGCAGTTGCATTGCCAGGTGGCGGCGGCGACGGCTGCTGCGGCGGCTGCTGCTGTTGCTGCTGCGGCTGCTGCGTCGACGCCTGCTGCTGGTGATGTGCAGGCGGAGTCGACGATGACGACGCCGACGACACGGGCTGGTGATGCAATTGCGGCAGCGCCTGTTGCGATGGTGACTGCTGCTGTTGCTGCTGCTGCTGCTGGGACCCGCTAGTCGCTGCGCCGGCTAGATTCTGTTGCTGTTGTTGCAATTGTTCTTTGGCAGCTTTCTGTTTTTTGGTAACTGGCGGCGGATTTGTCGACAGCATCATGGCCCGAATGCGTCGCTGTGCGGACTGAAATCGAAACAAACATCACAACAATCTAGCGACTATTCCGAAAGGACGTCGTAGCTTTCCTGGCCGACCACTCACCTGTACACTATAGAAGGGACCAATAATGTGCACTGGCGTCTCCTCATCCCCGCCGGATGGTGGTGCCAAAGCATGCTCTGGCAACTTGATAACGCTGCCCGTCACGCGCTGCAATTCGCGCACATTCTGACCGCCCTTGCCAATGATGCGACCCACCTAGAGATTTGCATATCCTGGTCATACAATGCCCTTTCAAATGCCCTACAAATTCTCGACTCACCTGCGAGCTGGCCACAAGCAATTCGACTGTGAGACGAACATCGTCGGTGCCGCACATAAAGCCCTCCTCGCGCATTTTTTCGAAGATCATGTACTGCGCCTTCCACTGACCCTCCGGTGTACCAACAATCGTCACCTTGCGCTCCGTTTGTTGGTCCAGCGGCTTGTCGGCATCGAGGGGTGCTATTTTCAGGGATGCGTTTGAGAAGCGCATAATGCTCCGGATGTGGGAGCCCTTGGTGCCAATGATGGCCCCGACAGCATTGTTGGGGATGTACAGATATGTTGTCTCCTGCAGGTCATTGGGGAATACCGGCGGCACCACGCTGGCCGGTGTCTTGGACATAGCAAAGCTTTGACACGAGGGGAACGGCATGCTCGTATTGAAGACCATGCCGTTGCCCGGTGTCGACATCATTGCCATGGGATGGAGACCGGGGAACATGAGGCTTTGCGGGGCCATCGCCTGCAGGTCGTTCTCATAGCTTTGGCGCAGTTTGGTGCTGATTTGATTCTCGGCGCGCGACATGTTCTCAATCAAGCCCTTCACCGTGATGATGCGCTCCAAGTTGAAGCTGTTAATGTCATTGATCGAGCTGACGGTGATCTTCGTGTCGGTGTCCTGCATGATGCGTTTGATGGTGTTGCCCGACTTGCCAATGATCCGTCCAATCAGATTGTTATGGGCGAGTATTTTTAGGCAAATTTCACTGTGAGCGAACGAGGTAACGAGTAAGTAGTAAGTAAGTAGGGGGGTGGAGAACGAAAAAACCCTTGAGACTCACCCCTTATTCGTTGAGAGCGCCTCCTGCTGCATCACCTCCAGGATGCGCTTGCAGGCATTGGTGCAGTTCTCCGGATTGCCATAGATCGTGATCGATTTTTCCAGCGAGCCAACGTTCTCCTTGCGATGGACATCAACGCGAGCACGGCTCTGTTGTGTGATCGTCCGGATGGTACTGCCCTGACGACCAATAATGGCGCCCACCATCTCGCTCTGCACAAGGATCCGCAGCGGGAAGTCCGCCTGACGTCCCGGACCGGGCATACCCGGATATGGATTGCGCTGATTGCGCTGGCTACGCCGCTGGTTTTTGTCCAGCTGCTCGGCATGCAGCTTGTTGCCCTCGAACTCGACACCGTTCAGACCTCCAGCAGCTCTGTGGGTTTAGGTACAAAAACGAAACAGTTAATATCACACGACTAGTATGGTTTTGGTTTTGGTTGTGCTTGAAAGATAATGATTGGCATGAGATCTCTAAGTATTCAGTGGGAGGACCAAAGGGGACGAGGACCAGCCCTACCATCCCCAATCCCAATTCCTCTCATGTTCATATCGTTTTGGACTAAATCTGTGCTTCGTTTTCACTGTTCGTGTGTGATTTGTAGCATATACGAGTAGTAGTATCACCTAAGTTATTGATACACTCGAACCCATTCGACTTTCTTCCCCCCGCCAATTTGAGCACAGAATGTCTGCATCTGAAATCCGAAAGTAGACGTCACACAACTCACATCCAAAATTGATGAAAACATTTAGAAATTGGGAACAAGGAACAAGACCAATAATTGCAAGAGAAGAGGTAGCCACACAAAAGCGCATCCTGCACACGACCCCCGCTAGCCGAATCGAATTTTGACAAATTTTGACAAATTTTGGGAGATCAATCACACATAAATGGAGGAGAAGGAGAAGGTGAATGGGGAGGATCTGTACCCAACACGGTTGGATATCTTTGGATTCCGGTGTTGGGACAAGATCTCCTTTTTTTTGGGGGGGAGGGTAAAGAGTTTCTAGATGAGAATAAGTGGTAGTAGTAGAGGGTTTTTTTTGGGTATATACCTTTGCGCCTGCTCAGGATTTTCGAATGTTATATGTACTGTTTGAGTATTTTGATCCTTACTAGAAATAGCCTCACACTGTTTGACGATGCCATAGGGCTTCAGTAGCGGTTCGATGTCTTCGAAACGTGTTTGCATCGGTATGCCGCTTATTAAGATTTTTGATGTCGTAACACTGCGAAGAAAATAGCGTAAAAACACACAAGAACAAGAACAAGAAGGAGAACAAGAAGAGAATAGAATAGAATAGAAGAGAGGAGAAGTGAAGTAAAGCAAACAAACAGAAAAATGAGACAAACATAAGACAGTGTAATAGTAGTTTGTTGGAGGTGGTTGTAGGTGTAGCAATAGTGGGGTGGTGTTGTTTTTAGAGTAAAGGATGTTGCGATGGATAAAAAAAAAACAGATGGGATAGCGGGGGTAGATGGAAATGAATTTGATAAATTAAAAGCGTATAAAAATCAGTTAGAAGCCAAGTGATACACAGAGAGAAAAGTAGCAGCGCATCTAACATTTATGGAGCGATTGAGCGAGCGGGCGAGCGTGACAATCAAAATATTTAGCGGGAAATTAAGCATAGAGATGTGTAACATCTTTGATGTTTTCAAAGGCATCATATCAGACTTCGAACCATAGGTATTGTAAATCTATTATCATTAATAGGGGAAGCCAAAGTGGTTTAGGATTAGTGTCATTCTGTGTTGTGCGGAATATGGGGACATAGAAATAACAATCAATCGTTAACCACATCTACTTTGACCAGCCGATCGATCCACCCTTAAAGAAAACCCTTACCAAGCATAAACAAAAGTCTCCCCCATTGAATTGAATTGCTGAAGTTGCCGGTTTTCGGGCTTATAACATCCTGTTCCTGTTATCATAAAGGGTGGCATGTCTAAACAAATGAAAACCGATCTGGCATCGATGTTGTTGCCGCCTTCCAGTGTCCTAACTTTGATCTTCACAGAGTGGCATGCATCTGTATCTCAATCTGAATCTCAATATGAATCTGAAGCTGGTAAGGGATCTGGATCTGGAGCTGAATCTGAATCTGAATCTGGAGACGAGGCTAAACTTGAAGTCAAAGGCCTAAGTGGAGCCGCGCAAAAGCTTTCTCGGCGCAGACGACGAGATGTGGAGCATAAAAACCAAAATGAAAACGAATGAGGCAAGAAAAAATAAAGCAAGACGACGACGACGACGAGGACGGGCCGGGACGGGACGGCAAACGCAAACGACGCCTGGAATGTTGCACATTTAATATCGTGTTTATTTTTCTTGGAAGTAATTTCACTCCCGTCCCAGTCGGCGACGCCACTGCCGACTTCGCGACCAGGCTAACACAGCACCAGAGCGATAACAAAAACAACAGCTAAACGAGAACAAAACAACTTCCAGATCCAAAAATGGAAAACTTTAATACGGACAAAAAAAAAAAAATGAGGGAACACGCGCAGTGGTGGCGTGGTCCATTGTCACTTTGTGGTTGCCACTTTTCCCAATTAAAAACGGCAATTCTCAGGGTTTTCTAGCGATCGCATCGACAAAAGTATCAAAAACAAAAGCTATACGACACCCACTACTCAGTTGCCAGACCAAATACCAGCTTAAGTTTGATATCTTCAAGAGTTTGGAATTGTATCTCAAACAAATGCTATGTGTTACCCAGTAATGACTTGCCAAAGCATGGCTTTAAAAACGAAAGCTATGCGACACCCAGTACTAACTTCCCAAGTAAAATACCAGCTTACAAAAGTATCAAAAACATCGACAAAAGTATCAAAAACAAAAGCTATACGACACCCACTACTCAGTTGCCAGACCAAATACCAGCTTAAGTTTGATATCTTCAAGAGTTTGGAGTTGTATCTCAAACAAATGCTATGTGTTACCCAGTAATGACTTGCCAAAGCATGGCTTTAAAAACGAAAGCTATGCGACACCCAGTACTAACTTCCCAAGTAAAATACCAGCTTATGTTTAATTTCTTTGAGAATTTGGAATTGTTTAGCCATTCGAATGCATCGAAGAGTATAGATAGCCTCTTAAACAAATGCTTTATGATACCCAGTGATGACTTGCCAAGGCATGGCTATAAAAATTAAAGCTATGCGATACCTAGTACTCACTTGCCAAGTAAAAGCTATGAATTGCATGACTACAAAAACAAAAGCAAGGCCATATTTAGCTCGAATTCAAGCTTCAACCAGCTCGAATTCAATTGCAAGAAGTTTGGATTTGTTTAGCCAACCATGTGCATTGAAAACCACAAAAGCTGGGCGATACCCAGTACTCACTTGCCAAGCTCGCATTCAATTTCATTCACAGAAATAGGCGCCATCACCTGCCTCGACTTATGGTTTAAACTTTAAACAATAAACAAGAAAATTGGCATTAGAAGAGTTGTTGCAAGTCTGGATGCGAAGCTACCAGTTTGCAACAAATTCAACTCCAAGGAGCTTCGAGAGAGAGAGACAGGGAGACAGGGAGACAGGGAGAGATCAACGCATTCCGGCATTCTTTCATTTCATATCCCCCTTGCCCCAATTTCCCCCCGCAGTCCACAAACCTGCCGCCACTTCCACGCGGAGTCCAGAGTCGGATTCAGAGTCAGATTCTTCTTTATGGCCGCTCGTTTCTCAGGCAACCGGACTGTGTTGCCGCTGTTCCAGGAAGCGAAGGCGAACCGTAGAACGAATTTTGCCACCGTTTGCTATTTTTTTGCTGCTGCTGCTGCTGCTGCTGCTGCTGCTGCTGCTGCGACTGCGGCTGTTGCTGTGTAAGAATCTCGAGCTCCAAGCTCCAACGCAGAAGCGCTGGAATTTGAACCGTCACAGTGGCTCTCAAACTGCAATTTGTTTCTCTCTGCGATTGGAGGCGGCAATCCACAATTCACGTTCATAAATCTTCGTAAATAGTTGTTCTCGGAGATGTCATTACCCCGGGGGCAAGTTGCAACCTGATGTGGCATTGCTTGGGCCACTTAACTGTAATCCACTGAGCATGCGTCGCATCTGTTGCTGCTGATGCTTTCTTTGTGCACATGCACATGCACAGGCACAGGCACGGATGTATGCAAATGTCAAGTTGCAGTTCGTTGACGTTTCGTTTTCGCTGCCGCGTCTAGGAAAACTGCATCCAATGAGAGGAGCGAGCATGCCACACCCCTCGGCCCCCTGAGAATGGGAATGGGAATGGGAATCGCATCTGCCACGCCATCTCTTTCGCTTGCCTCGCCTCTGCCGATGTAGAATTATTCATTTGCCAGTCTGTGCAACAATTTCACCTTTTTTCCCCCTGTTTTCCCTGCTCCCGTCTCTCGCTTCGTGTGCTGTGTGCTATGTGTGTGGCATGGGTGTGCTTTTTTGTTTTTCCCCAACATGTGACCGATTCTAGGCAAATGACCAACACACACACTGCCTGGCCTGCCACAACACACACCTGAAAGGTCCAACTGCCGGTTTTTATTATCAGTGCGAGCGACTTTTAGGTGCCAAGCGCACAGTCGAGGGCAACCACATAGCTCTCTCTTTCCATGGAAATCCAAGTATCAAATCACAAAGTTATATGTTAGTTTATGCAATGAGTAGAGATCTATCCAGCTGTTCAATTAACAAAGTGCGGTGGGTCTTGCTGGGGTTTGTTTATTGCTCGCTGCTCGCTGCTTAAAGCTTTATTTTTATTTCCCGGAAAGTCCCGGTTGACAACGGTTTTGTAAGCAACCCTGCTCGCATATGGCTTGCTGAATCGATCAAATTCGTATAATTTATTTACAAATTCTTGTTTTCGTACAGTGGGCAAGGTTTCCCTTTATTAAACAATCTCCTCCTGCTCAATAACAATCATATTTCTCGATTATAAGAAATGTTATTTTGTTATTTAAACAAACTGCAGTGGAAATGTTAGCTGCTCAAAGCCCAATTGTTATAGATCTTGATGGTACGTATTTTCTTAATTTAATTTTAATTTCAGTGGTTTGTTTCTTTTTTTGTTGGTTTGGGGTGCAAGCATGTATGGCTTGGTGCTCGCCCTATTTCCCTGCCCGCCGCTGTGCACGCCCACATCGCTGCTGCCAACGTGCAACACAGCCCTGCGCCGCTGTCCTCCAATCAATACAACTTGCTGCCGCTGCCGCTGCTGTTGCTGTTGCAGTTGCAGCGCAGTTCGCGTCGGCGCCGTCGCGTATTTATTTTTGTTATTCTTGCCCTTCTGTTGTTGTTTAGACTTTATCCCTAAAAAAAAAAAATTTAAGAAAAAAAACAGGCGGCGCTGACTGCCGCTTTTTGTTGTTCCTGTTGCATGGGCGCTTTATCAGCGCTGAAAAACAAAAATCAAATAAAATAAAAAAAACAATGCCTGTTGAGTGCGTCAGCCTGCTGACTGGCTGACTGGCTGGCCTTCTTCCTCTTGCGCTTTTTATTCACTTTATTTGATTGTTTTTCGTATAATTTTTATGAATGAAATCGTCGGAAGGGAAATCTCTGTTGCGAGTTGCCTGCGCTGCCTTGTTTGCCTCTGCATCTCTTGCAACTTTATTTCTGTCCCAATCACAGGGGCAGGGGGCGCAGGCTTATGAATGTAAATGCATTTCATTTGCCCCAAACTGACGCATGTGCGTGCTTTTGGTATTTGCACTCACAAACACACACGGTGTACAGCAAAGCAAAAGCTTGTGGTGCTATTTTCATGGCATTCCACAAGTTGCTCGTTCGCACACTCGCCAACGGCAACTCGGTTTGTTTCTTCTTGTTTTCCCAGCTTATCTAGGAGCTCAAAAGCCCCAAAGCCCCAAAGCCCCAAAGCCTCCCCCCCCCTAGGGGGGTCCAAGGAATGGTTTGAATTTCAAGTTGAAACGAACGGCAATCCAACGACCATGATTCATGCCGCTGCACCATCTCTAACAAGGGCATAATCAAGTGTCAAAAGAATTTATTTTGTCAACATGCTAAGGAGGAAAACTTGTTTTCAACTTGCAACGGCAGCTTAGCTCGAGCTTGCAACAGGGAGGTGGCAAAGGTGCAACCAACAAGAATGGCAGAGAAAAATAACAACCAATAACACACGCCTCGCCTCGCCCTGCATTGTGTTGTGTTGTGTTGTGTTGTGTGTTCTTGTGCTGGCGGTTTGACCTAAATTGGTCTGTGGCAGGCCTCTTGGCTGTTTGTTATTGTGACGACGACGACGACGACGACGACTTGCCCCCTCCTGGCTGTCCGTTTCGTCCATGTCCATATCTAGATGCACATGTGTAGTGCAAGTACGGTGAAGCCTGCACCAAGGGGCAGGCGGTCCCTTGCTTTGCAACCGGTTAATGACTGGGGTACATTCGATTTTAGAGACCCCTGTGATATCAGTTTGAATGAGGATTTAGAAACCTTGCCACAAACAGAGAAATCTATAAAATCTCAATTAACTAAAACAGCGGTGGGCAGCCCATAGCTCTTTCGGCTCCCAGTGCTCCCAAAAACAAAAAGCTGTGAAGGTCCCGAACGAAAAGGATTCGAAGTGTGCACGTCATCCAAAGTTGACGGTGAAAAGCGAATGTGTAAAACTCCACAGACAAAAAATCGAATCCTATAAAATCAACTAACTAAAACTTTGGCTTAATATGGATTCAATAAGGTCTTTTCACCTTTCTATGGGAACTATAAAATCTATGAAATCAATTCATATTCAGTTTAAACATGATATAAATAATAATTTCATGCTTCTCTGAGAAATGAATGCTTGGACCAGGGGTCGTATACGTGATGAGTGTACATGAAAGGTTTTGACGGACCTATGATATTATCGATTATTCATCGTAGTTTAATTAGTTTGGGGGTAATTTTTTGATTCTACCCGTCCGACTAAGCAACATTTATTTAATTGCAAAAACAATTTTGTCAAATGGAAATATTGTAGGTATTGTACGAGTACTCCCTTATCGTTGCATTTATTCAATTGTGGAGCAAAAAGTCGAGTTCATTTTTGTTCGTAGTTTGCAGCTGGGCCAAGCTTAATGGCATTATTTCCACCACGACTGCATCTATGACACATTTTTCCATTTTCCACTCGCTGGATACACAGTGCACCATTATCATCGCCATCGCCATCGCCATCGCCACCATCATCATCATCATGATGAAGGCAAAGCAAATGGGGCGCCGCAGTGCAAATGACAAAATGGTGCACGTGGGCGTTGGGGGCTGCGGTCTGGGGGGGGCCAAAGGAGGAGGCTGATTGGTGGAGACCCGGAGTAAGTGCTTTTGGTGATTCAATGGGCGTGGCACAGCCATATGGCCCGTGATGGTCACTGGCCAGCCTGGCAGGCTTTCAATAAACAAACACACACAGCAAACTTGAAACTCAACTGCTTGAAATTACAGATTTATAGAGTCGCAGCAAGCTACAGTTCTCCGATAAGCAGCTGCTTGGTTTTGTATTTCCCAGTTAGTTTATAATACTCGTATGTTGGCGGCAGTCTTGTAAACACATTTAGGCTCCCATAAACACCCTCCTCCATTGTGAAAGATCGGATATACAAGGCTCGAATTGAATTACATAGATTCTAGGTAATATTTGTTAAATGCAGCAATGTTCCTCTGTTCTATGAGGGAGTTTTAAAAATATCTCTGTAATATCTCTGTAATATCAGCAATGTTTCTCTGTTCTATTGGGAAGTTTTAACCCACAGAACATAGGTTTATTAGATTCCTTCGAATCTATAGCCTTGTTCGTTGGATCCGCTAATAAAATAGCAGTTAGAAGTTTAGAAGAAGTTTGCTACCCAGAATATTTTCATGTCATATTGGGGAAGTTATAATATGAGGTTCTTGTGGAGCATAGGATTATTTTCAGGTAATATTTACTACCACGTTTCTTTGTTTTATGGGAAAGTTGTAACCCGTAGAACAAGAACATAGTCCTAGTTCAGAAGAACTTTGCTAGCCTGGATATTTTCAGGTAATATTTGCAGCTTCTTGTGGAGTATAGGTATATTTTGAGGTAATACTTGCTAGATGCCACAATGTTTCTGTTCTAGGTGGAAAGTTGCAACCCGTAGGATATTTTCAGGTAATATTTTCAGTTCTATGGGAAGAGTTTTAGAGAATCTCGAGAGAAGTCGAGAGAATCTTTGTGCTTTCCCCGCCTGTGATAGGCCTTTTGGAATACAAGTTTTGATGGGAATATTGCAATTTTGATGGATTCGCACCCCTTGAAGCCGTGACAGAAATGTGCTTAAAATTTGTGCGTGTAAGGGAATGGGATTTTCCTATCAAAAAATGAGGTTGGTGGGTGGGTGGGTGTCGTTTTAATTTCAATTTTAAAACATTGATGAGAATGTGACAAAAAGACACGCGACAAGCTGACACAAAACCAAACATACCGATCAAGGCAGCGTACAAATTTTTGTTGATAAAAATTGTTGTTGTTGTTGTTGTTGGTGTTGTTGCTGAGTCGGATGTTGTTGTGGCTGTACATTTTGTTGTTGGGATTGTGGTTGTGGTTGCGGTAGAGTCGGATGTTGTTGGTGATCCTAAAAGGGTTTTTTTTTTTGTTTGTTTGTTGCAATTGTTTTCAGTGGCCTTCTTCCTGGTGCTAACACTTTTCTCTTATCTCTAGTGGCGCTCTCTCTTCGCTTCACTTCACTTCACCTTCGCTCTCACCAACGATAGATCACACTCTACACTCGCATTGGCTTGTTCTGGTTGCTTTCTTTGCCTTTTCTTGGTCTGTTTCACGAAAAAGAGAATTCAAATCTAGCCCAAAAGAAGGAGAAGAGTTAGGTGGAGCCGAGGGGAGCTTTACACTGCTTCCTCGCTCGCTCTCACTCTCACTCTCGGCAGCCGCCGTCGCCGTCGCCGCCGCCTCATCATCCTCCTCCCCATCTTCCGTTTCACTTCCACGCGATTCACGATCCGCGATCCACGCGCTCACTTGTTAATCACAGAAAAAAAAAAACGGAAAAAAGCTGGAAAAAAGAGCCTGAAGCTGAAGGGAGAACCTGAAGCTAAATAGAATAAATGAAACGGGAACTGCTGCTGATATGATTTGCTGGCCCTGCCTGGGTCATGCGTTTGGGATTTGCATTTTTCGCCGACTCTGACTCACGCGACGAGCGAGCGAGCGAGCGATCGATGCAAAGCCAGGCCGCACTGTACTTGGGAAACGTGTTTGGGTAATTAGCGCGGGCAGGGTTGCCAACTGTTGCTATTAACTAGGTCAGTTTATCTGATTTCCTTCTATTGGCACCACTATTATTACTATTAGCTTGGCGAGAGCTTTGGCGCTGTCGTCGCATCTCTGCTCTTTCCGCCAATAAGCAACGACAACGTTGCGAGAGAGTCCAGTGAGAGGGAGGCGGTGGCAGAGAAGAAAACGGAATAACGCGCTGCAGATGGAGATGCAGAAGAAAGCAAAAGCCGGCCACCCCGCCCCACCGTGTTAACGGTATCCTATGCAAGGGCTTTCGGCAATGCCCTCGCCTCTCCCCCTTGCGTGTTATTTATGCCGTTCTTTTCTCCGCCACCGCCGCCCTCGAATGTCCGCTCTTTCTGGCACCAATGCAAAGAGAGCTGGAAGATAAAGGCGACGAACCGCGCCAAAAAAAAAAAAGAACAAAAAAAAACTACGCAAAAACTACGAAGCAGAGGGGGCGCAGCACGTTGAAAAAATAGTGACACCGTCTATTTTAGTTTCCTCTTCACACGCGCTTCTTGGTCACTCACTGGTATTTATTTTATTTTATTTTTTTTAATTTTTTGCCTTTGGCAAAAAAACAATAAATTTATAAAATATACATTTCGATTTTTTAAAACGCGAATATCGGAACGGGAAGGAGCCGGAGAGGAGGAAGATGGCACCGACGAGCGGAATAATAAACACAAAACACACACCGCAGCGCTTTTATACTATATTTAATAATTTTCGCTGTCGCTTTCTGCTTGATTATAATTGTGGAAGAGCTTTCGTAGTAGCCAGTATTTCTTGTATTTGTTGTATTTGCTATATTCGCTGTATTTGTTGCTACTGCTGCCGTTGCTCGCAGCGCGTGAAACCGTCTGACCGAACGCCTCTGCGCAAAACCCAGCACTGTGATCGAAATTGATTTTGCCGCTTAACTTTTCAGCCCAGCACGCGCAGTCCGCGTTTCACTTCCTTCGTTGCGTTGTCGGGAAAATGAATTGAAAACCGATAGATATCGATAAGTCGATCAGCGCTGCAGGTGGTGGGGGTGGGCGATTGGCGCTGCGCCAAGCTTATCGCTGGCCCCAATCGTTATCGTCTTGGGGCGAGCTTACAGGCATTTTGGCATCAAAACCCGTTTTTTTTTTTAGCCGGCCCAATGCATGGCTCCCATTCTAGCCGGGTTCGCCCATCCAATCGGCCTCGAAAGGCATCTACAATGCGAATTCAACCGGTTTGGCGTGGCCAGTGTTGGGCACGCCGCGAATAGACGTGGGTGCCGAGTGTCCAGGGATGGGACATCCGCGGCGATCGAATAATCGGCGGCAGCTCGGGCGAAATTCAAAATTNAAATTGATTTTGCCGCTTAACTTTTCAGCCCAGCACGCGCAGTCCGCGTTTCACTTCCTTCGTTGCGTTGTCGGGAAAATGAATTGAAAACCGATAGATATCGATAAGTCGATCAGCGCTGCAGGTGGTGGGGGTGGACGATTGGCGCTGCGCCAACCTTATCGCTGGCCCCAATCGTTATCGTCTTGGGGCGAGCTTACAGGCATTTTGGCATCAAAACCCGTTTTTTTTTTAGCCGGCCCAATGCATGGCTCCCATTCTAGCCGGGTTCGCCCATCCAATCGGCCTCGAAAGGCATCTACAATGCGAATTCAACCGGTTTGGCGTGGCCAGTGTTGGGCACGCCGCGAATAGACGTGGGTGCCGAGTGTCCAGGGATGGGACATCCGCGGCGATCGAATAATCGGCGGCAGCTCGGGCGAAATTCAAAATTCGCAACAAGTTGTTGGACAAGTGGCCGTTAAGTTTGCGCCAGGGACGGATTTTTGAACCCAAAACCCGAAGCTTTTCAATCTTTTTGCAAGAATAAAATGTGCTAGCTAGACAACAAGTGGCTTCTAAGCTTTTTGGTAATTTTTTTTGAAGCAATTTTTAATCAATAGCAGAATATTCTTGTATTTCATGGGATATCCAAATTTATTTTGAGAGATGGATTACAAAATATAAAATGCAGATGGAATAAATCTTGAATAAATTGGTTCTATTATCCACTAATTTATTTGATTTAATTTAATAAATTTATTGTAATAAAAGGCATTTTATTTTATAAGTGTCTCTCTTCAAGGGCCACACTCTCTCTTTGCAACAAGTGCTCCCAGTGATCGTGCGTTTGCCTTTGCTTTTGTTTTTGTTTTTGCCCCTGCCCCTCCTTTATCAGGCCGCTCTCTGGCTCTCTTGGAAAAAGTGCAACAATTGATTACGTCACGCATTGCGTGCGCCGGCTGTGCCGGTCGCGTTCTCTTCGACGCGAAGAGAGTGCGCGCGGCGTCAACTATTTGTTATTTCCGGTCATTTATTGCCGCTTATTTTACTTGAATTTAATTGTTTGTTTTCGTTTTTCGTTTTTCCTCGCTTTCTTTGCCACACACACGTGACAATAGTGCAGTGCGGAATTTTGCGGGCCAACATGTGGCAACCGCAAAGCCGAAAAACATATTTAAGCAAAATACAAAAAAAAAAAAGAGATACAACGGTAAAAACAGTTGTTAACAGGGCAGGCGGCAACAACCCTCTTAAAAAGTTAATACCAAAAGCTAAAATAAAATAAACAGCGCTCGCAACAACAACAACAACAACAACCAGAAAACTTGCGGACAGAAATTGGGAAAAAGTGAAGCGTCGCTGTCGCAGAGAAGTTGCCGAGAAGCCGCAGAGAAGTCGCGGCCGGGCCGCAGCTGTGTCGCTGCTCTTTTGGGCGGTTCAATGGCCGCGCGCGCCACCAGCGGCCGAAGAGAGGGGGGCAGATGCGAAGAGAGGGATGCGACGGCGGCTATTTTCCCCAAAAAGAAAGAATGAAAGAAGAAAGAAAGGAGAAAAACGAGAAAAAAAATAAAGCGACTAACTACGACCACAGTGGCGGTCAGCCCAATGGGGCCACTTTTTTCTAGAACGATTAGATCGTAAGTGGAACATTTATTCAATGTTTTTTAGTTTACATTTATCTATTTTCTCAATGTAATAAACACCTAACTCAAGGGAAGCAATTGTAATTGCTTGTTTAGTTTTTTTTATATACACAAAAATCTATATTTTGTGCTGGTCATCTAAGTCTATGAGCTTATAATGCCGCTAGCTATATTTCACATTAAACGACCAACCGCTGAAAAGTGTGCTATAAAACTGAGCAACTAATTTTGAAAATGTTCTTCTACCCGAAAGATCTCGTAATTTTTTAATAGTTATTTAACTATAAAACTTTCTTCCGTTAAGCTCAAAAGACTAAATACATTCCGGCGAACAAAATAACATTAAAAAAACAAGAAATGTTCTAATTTGAGATAACGAAGACTTTTCATTTTTAAAATGTTCTAATTTGAGTAAACCAGTAGCATTTTATATTTGGCATATATTTTGCATATATCGAAATCCCTTTCTATTCGCAGTCGCTATTTTTGTGCCGATGGCTGTGCTGCCGGCGGATAACCAGAAAGCTGCCCACGGCAGGAAAGCTCTCCATGCGGCGACAGCTGTTCGAGGAGTTTGTGAAAAGCCGGCGAATCGAATCGATTCGATTTGGCATTCACAGAACGGATCGAGGCGCGGGAATCCACTGGATGCGGATCGGGGCAACGCACCCCTCCGTGTGTCCTGTGCCCCGTCGTGTCCTTTGGCGAAATGCTTTCTTCCGAAACAGAACAAACAGCCCAAGATATGGGCAGCAAAAGCAAACAAAGGCGAGTGGCCCGGACGAGGAGAAAGGGACGAGGGAGAGCCGAACCACCAGACGACGCTGTCAGGTAATTTCGGGGTCCTACCTGCGTGTCGAACACGCAAAGATCGCAAGGATCGCCAGGATCGCTGGCATGAAAAGGGTTGGTTGGTTGGTTGGTTTATCGCAAGCCAGCAGCTGGTGTGCCGAAAAATAGCGAGGAGAAGAAAGTGGCCATAACGGGGAAGAAAGTCCTGCCATGGTGGGGTCCCCCTGGCCCCCCTGTGTTCTTTGTGGCCACGTGTGCCGGAACAACAGTTGCGGATCAACAGTGATAACTCGCGATGATACGGGGACAGGGACATGGACCTCATTACAAGGATGCCAACATTACTTGATGTATTTCCTAAATGCGTACCCGTAATGTTTTAAAACTAAAACAACTAAAGTTGAATCGAAAGACGTACTTAATACCATATTAAGTAGATGCTGTGTGGGAGTCCTGGGAGAGAAATGTAATTACAAGGATGCCAACATTTGTCAAGGTGTTTCCTTAATGCAAACCACTATTTTCTCCTAAAACTGTAATTTCAAAGGACAACGCCTTGGGTTTCTAAGAGTTTGATTGCATTTTTAAATTGCATAAGAGTCCTTGGAGAGCAAGCTTTTGGCTTATGCGGTAAAAGCTTGTGCTTTTTTCTTTGGTTCTGTTTTGTTGTTGTTTTATTTTGTTTTGTTTTTGAAAAACTAAGCCAGCAGTAACGCGTATCTTCCCAACTCTGATCTCTTTAAGCCCTGCTTCTGGTTTCTTTGCAGCTCCTATTCCACTCATCTTCGCTTCTCTCCTCTTCTCTGCTCCTTCTGCGCGTGTGTGCAGTGTCGTTGGAATTCTTGGGAATTTCTAATGAATACAAACACAAAAAGGAGCTCACAAAAATGTTGCACAAAAACAATAAACGACCAGCAAGAATCCGCTAAGAGAACTCTCGAAATGTACATATGTGCACATGTGTTCCCATATATCCTTTACTATGTATAAGGATTTACATACATATATGGTTTTGGCATGTATGGGAAGTCTTCAATATTTGGGACCTCAAAAAGCAGTTAACTAGATTCAATTTATCAAATGGGATTTAATATCATGGGTCTTTTCAAAAACGAAGATCCAACCAATTATGTATGTTAAATCATTGTATATCTTTCAACATTTTTACAGAATCCAGCTCTGGATTCTGGGGCTAAAGTCTGATGCTTTCTAAGCCATTGAGTTCAACAGCATTCTTAGGAAATTAGGGCAGGCCCGAAGAAGCTCTCTTGGGAAGAAGATTCGCTTAAAGCCCAACAACGGCTACCTGTCTACCTGAAAGCCCGAAGGCTGAATGGCATCATTTGCATCCTGTTGCCGGGAGTGGAATGGAGTGGAGTGGAGTGGAGTGGAGTGATTTGCCAAAGTCGGTGTCCTTCTGTTCTTCCGCTGTGCCCGGCACCACTTCCACCACACCGCAATCGCATTCTTAATGGCCACGCCCATTCCTCGCCCCCTCGTTATGAAAAAACATCGAAATAATATGGGCCAGGACGGAGCTTGTTGTTGCTGACTGAGCAAATGTAGGTAAAGAGTCCCTGTACTTGATTTCATTCAAAGTTTGATTCTACACAACACTTGCAAAAAATAAGCAAATGATCTGAGGTCTTTTGTGGAAGCAATTGTGTGTAATTTTATGAAGGAGTTGTTTGTAAGATATATTTAAAATATCTACAAATTTGTTAGAGCTTTTCAGGAGCAGAAACTTTTGTCAAATTTCCAAAGTTCCCGGAAAGTATAGTAGGTTACATGAAGAAGTTGAATATTTAATGTGACAGAGCTCTTGTTTCTTAACCTTAGATATTTTCTGTAAGATCATCTTTGTTTATCACTAATAAGTTTAAGTACAAAGATTGGAGTAAATTTTGGGTTTGGCAAATTTTAATTGGGTCCCAATCTGTGTGCTTTTTTGCGAGTGCATGGGTCTTTTTGTGCACTCATCGCGCTTTTAACACGAATCCTAAAAAGCTGGGACCGCAATCCGTTTCGGGACTCGGACGTCGGTGGCGTAGACAGAGGCGGGGGCGGGTGGTTGGAAGCAGGGGAGGTGATGTGATGCTGCGATGAATGAGGAGAGCCATAAACCAAGGTCAGGCACCGAATCGAGCGCCTCTGCGAAGGGCCAGAAGCAGCTGCCAAAATGGGAAGGAAGGGAAGAGCAAAAGGAGCTAGATCCGATCGCGCATCGCAGATCTCAAAGGATCTGGATCTAATCTACCCCCAAAGGGAGGAAGGAAGGAAAGCTCACACAGAAGCCCTACTAATTTGACTGTCAATCAAAAAAAGGCGAGCAACGAGAATCGATGGGAATCAAATTTGCTGCTGGCTTTCACAAGATGCCTTCCTTTGGCCGGCACTCGTCTCCAGATACAAAGATACAGCCGGAGACTGTGGAGATGGCGGGAAAGGCTGCGGCGATTAGAAGAGCGCCGAGGGACGAGGGACAAATTGGCAAAGCAGCAGAGGAGCGGAGGAGCTGAGGAGCTGAGGAGCCAAAGGACCGCAGCAGCAGCCTCAAGTGAACAAACATTAGAAGGGAAGCCAGGTCGTCGCGTACAATTAAAAATGTTTGGGCGCACTCACAGCACAGCACAGACATATGTACTCGTACATGCTTGTATGAGCTCTAAGCCATGGCCAGGGCCGTTTGGAAATATGAGAAACGTGTTTTGCGACTAGAAAAAAGAACAATCCGCTGAAAAAACAATCTAAAAAGAGGAAGGAGGAAGGAGCAGAGCAGAGCAGAGCAGAGCAGACAAAGAAACGGGCAGGAAAGCCCCTAAAACTCTGCCAAAATCATATTTCGAACCGCCAACTCTCCAGCGAAACCTGATCACGAGATCACCGCACAAGAACACATAATGTATAACACACAAGCGACGATCTGCGCTTATATTCCCCGATCTGCGAATCGAGATCGAGTCGCTTCCCGGAGCTCTGCTCTGGCGTTCTTCTGGGTCAACCCTTCCTTTCTAAGCAAAAGATGCTGCCTCCTGTGGCAGCGGCATGTTTCCTTTAGAGGATTAAACCAAATGCTACAGAAAACGTTTTTTTCTGTTTTTTCGCCTGTGAGATCTTTTCCTCGCTCCTACTTTTTTTTTTTTCATTTTCTTTCTTTTTTTTCCCTTTGGTTTTTTTTTTAAATTTTGCTTTGTTTACTTTGCATTCCAGCAGGAAATTAGTTGGACGTTCCAGCCTTTTTAGCTACCAGAAATTGTGTTGTGAGATGGTTTTTTTTTGTTGCCCACGGGCTTAGCTGTTGTTGCAACAAGCGGCTTAGCAGCAACAATCGGTGGTGCCCCAGCGGGGAGCGACAATAATCGTATGACCTACTCAGGTCCTTGCAGCTCAAACGCCTCAAAAACGCCTTTCCAATTCAAATAAGCTTTGCTGCACAACCTTGGTACACCCCTGGCAATGGCTTATCCTGATCAACTATCCGTAACATCTGTGAACTGCAAAACTATCCAAAATCCGTCTTCCTATTTGGCATGGCAACCTTTAGGATCTGTCGCATAATATTATGCATGATGCAGTCATAATCCGTTTGGGTCTTGCATCAACACTCCGAACGATGTTTCCCAGCTACTGGTTGCTGGGATCTCCCCTGGTTATCCTTTTATCGGGGCAGGAGCAAATAAAACAATAACCATATGTATCTACGCATAATCTGTTTGGGTGCAACGCAAACATTATCTTTGGCTGCCTGAGTTGGGTTCGATTTCGTTAAGTTGTCTTTCGTCCATCATTGATCTTTTTTTTAGCACCTCCCCTTTGCCAAATGCGATCTGATCCGATCCGATCCGTTCCATTCCGAGCCTGCCCCTGCGCATCCTTTGCAGCTCCTGTTGCTTCTGCTTGAGCAGCGTGCGGCCACTATATCAGTTCTGTCAGATCGGGGGTTGGACCGTCCGTAGATCCCGAGGATCGCAAGGAGATCGCCACATCCTCGAGGCAAGGCGAGGCGGCAAAGGAGTGCTGCAAGCACAGGTAGTGAGCAGTGCCTATTGCTACTTCTGATCCTGATCCTGATGCTTCATTTTTTTTTTTTTTTATGTGACAATGATGATGGTTTCGCCTACTGAGTGAGCTTGTTCTAGGCCGCTCAGTGTTTGCTTACACCACTTGAGCTTCTGCTCCTGCTTCAGCCTCAGCCCGAGGCTCAGGCTCAGGCTCAGCATCAGCATCAGCGTCGAGGGGGAAACTTGACGAGGGTCACGTTCACGCAAGGATCACGGCACCGAAGATCACCGAGGATGGGAGGCTGAAGGAGGTGATATATCCCCTAAGACGCCACCGCTTTCCCTTCCTGTCGCCCAGTGATATGCCCAATTTATCACAGGAAATTAGCTGCTATTTAGCAGCGTTGTATGTCCATAGAGAAGGACGCTGGCGAGGAGGGGCAGCGCGTATGGAGGAGCGAGGAGCAGGAGGATACGGATACGGAAGGACTTACTGAAAAGGAGCCGTAGCAGCGGCAGCAGCGCAGAGAGGTGGCAACGGATGCGGAAAAGCAAGGGGCAAACTCCATGTTATTTGGCGTGATAATTTGTGCAATTGTGGATTGTCGGCAAAAGCAAGTATCTCTGAATTTTTTTCTATACATAACATATAACTTCCTCCCAAGATTCCCATTACTTTTTTTTCGTTATTTTTGTGGAGGGGCGCATCGAATGGCAAAACCCTTTTTGTTGGGCGCCATTTTTAGGACGAGCATTTGGCCCTCCAAACGATAATATCAAATTTCTGAGTGGGTAGTTCGGTGGGTCGGGTGGGTCGATGGCTCGGTGGGTGGCTTGGTGGTTGCATGTTTTTTGCTGGGTTTTTTTTTCATAATTTTTTTTCTGGCTGGGGGATCCCGGGGCGCACTAAAAGCTACAAAGCATCACACAACAAACTACAGAAGCTACAGATTACATCAAGATGTACATATGTATATCAATGATAGATGGAGGAGTGTTGTTTTGTATTCTAAACTTATGGTGGAGGAGTTTTTCGGGTTTTGGAGTTGGGGTTTCGGGGTTTCTGGGTTTCGGGGTTTGTAGGTTGGTTTTGGGGATGGAGAGAGAGAAAAACAGGCCTTCGAGATCGGTTTGATTTTGAATTGCTTTGAAATCTTTCTAAGGATAAGTACGATAGATAGATGTACATATGCATGTACCACATGTGTATGTTTTAAAATATAATTATATTATATATATATATATATATGTATATGGGGGATATATGAAGAAGAAGAAGAGGGCGGGGAGTACGTACCTTGAGGTGCCAGCACCTTCCATCTGCTGTCGATCCAGTGGCGGATCGAAGATCTGTTCACGATCCTCCTTCGAGAGTTCCAGGTCGGCGAATTGATCCAGTTCGGATGCCATTTTCGGTTTTTTTTCGGTGCTTCGGTGCTTCGGTGCTACGGTGCTTCGGGCTTCGAACTTCGAACTTCGGGCTTTGGGCTTTTGGCTTCGGTGTGTTTTGGTGACTTATTTGTTAGGTTAACGTTTTAGTATTATCTCTTAGCGACTTGGATCGGTTTAGTTGGTTATATATATAAATGGGCTTTATATATACGTAATTAGGTACTTGTATACCGTGTTGTAACAAAAAAACACTTGGGAATTTTTTAACTTGATTTCCTGAATCGCGCGTTCGGGGAATTGGTATATCGTGTAACGGTTGACGGTTTTCGAAACTGATCTTTTCCGCTTGTCTTCGTGAACTCTTCAACTCTCTCTCTGGTTTGTTTTATTTTGGAATGATGACTTATTGAATTTAGCACGCTCAATTACCACTCGATTGACTCATGTCCTTGACGGATATATTCTCACGAATTTCTATATTACTTTTGCTGTATTACTCGGTGTGTGTGTTTTGGATTAATCTCGTTATATTCTTTTATATTTTTTGTATATAATTTTTGTGTTGTTTTTCAGCCCGAACTTGCTTGCTTCAAACTTTAGATGAACTCTGTTGAACCGGAAAAAAACTGTTGAATGCTTAGTCAGTGGCTTGTTGGCTTTATTGGTGTCGCGTTAGCATTTCTTATTTTGATTTTTTGTTCTTGTGATTTTTTTTATTTAGTTGTTGGTATTTTCTTGTAATTTTTTGGGGTCCGCGTTTCGCGTTTCTCGCGACGAAAAAAAACCAGAACAGTTCTCTGTGGGGCGTTAATTTTTTGTAACTTGCTTGAAGGTTTCTTGTGTGTTTTTTGAGTGGTTTTTTACTTGGTTTTTTTTTTGTTTGTTTGTTTTTTCTACTATTCTGTTTTGTTTGTTTTTGGTGTCAATAGGGCCAAAAAAAGAGTTGATCTGCAAGAGAAAGAGAGGGTGACGGGGGGAGGAGGAGGACAAGGTGGTGGAGGAGGAGGAGGGTATTGAGGAGGGGGGAAAGCAATTAGTTGTGGGCTCAAATTTTCGCATTTCCATTCAAATGTCACGAATTTCGCACGCCTCTCCCACGCAAGGGTAAAGCTTTGGAATAGCGGCACAGCTGTTGCAGCTGCGATCGCCGGCCGGCAAATTTTCTAATTTTCCCCGCTCCCCCGCTTGCTCCCCCTTTATTCGCTCGCTCTGTTCCTAATGCGGTTAATTTTTGTTTTCTCCTCTTCTTTTTTTTGGGCGGGGGGATTGGGGCCAGATTGGAGCAGAGGGTGGGGAGTGGAGGGAAGAGAGCGTTTGAAGAGATTTATGCGTGAGAGTGAGAGCGAGAGAAAGAGAGAGGGAGAGGGAGAGAGAGTGTGGGGGGAGCGAGCTTTTCGTTGACTTTGATCTTGGGGCCCAAGTGTGCTAGTGTTTGTATTTGTATTTGCATTTGTATTTGTCTTTGCGGTGGTGTGTGCGTGTGTGCTGTTGTTGGCATTTTTTGTTTTACTTTTGGTTTTTGGGTTTTTTCTTTTTTGTTTTTTTTTGGAATGGTGGGCGAGAGACAAAAAAAGAAAACATTTTTTTCGCATATGGCCCAAAAAATGTGCCCAAAATTGGGGGAAATTTCAATGTGTTTTTTCTGCCGCTGCCGCTCTTTGCTTTTTTTTTTCTTTTGGCTTACATTTGTTTTTGTTGTTGCTGCCGCTGCTGTTTAGAATTTAGTTGTGTTTTTTTTTGTGTGTTTTGTTTTTTTTCTTTCTTTTTTTTTTTGCAGTGGAGACTGGAGCTTTGCAGATGATGTCAGAGTGCCTTTAAAAAAAAAAATTGCCTTTTCTCGTTGTTGCTTTTGTTGTTTGGTGTTTGTTTTCTGCTCTTGTTGTTGTTGTTGCTGTTGTTGCTGATTGTGTTTTGTTATGGGATTGATTTTGCGCGCGTGTTTTGCAGATTTTCCGGTTTTTTTTTGGGGGATTTCGATAGGTAGGAGATTTTACATTGATATAATGTAAGCGGGTGTTTTGTGTTTTATTTTTTTTTTGTTTTTTTTTGGCAACACTTGGAAACTTTGGGGAAAAAAATTAGAAAAAAAGTTTCACACAAAAATTACGCTGGCTTTTCTTGTATTTGTTGTTGTCTTCTACAGCACACACACACACACGCTCTCACACACACGCAAAGGCAGAGAAAAATCCAAAAAATTCCAAAAAATCAAAAAAAAAAATCCAAATAAATGTGTAAAAAAGCAGGCCAAATGAATTAAACTCAAAGTCAAAAAATATGCCACGAAAAAGTAGCGGATAAAGTCGCGCCAGCAACAACAAAACCACGCAGAGCTTCAAAAAAATACAAAAAAAAAAAAATGAAAGAAAGAAAAAATAAATACAAAAAATTTTAAAAACTTTAAAATAATAATAAATAAATGGAAACCCTGGCCCAGGTTAGTTATCTGCTTTTTGTTTCTACGGCATTTCCGTATCCGTATCCGTATCCCGTGTCCGTGGGCGGGAAACTAACGGATTGCGTGCATCAACAGATTGAGATACAACCAAAAGATTGAGCCCGAGATACAGATACAGATACAGATACAGATACAGTTACATTTACAGATACAGATTCGGGCAAACAGAGCAAACAAAAAAAATTGATGGAAAAATATGAATAAAAACCGAAAAAACCGACAAAAAAAAACGGAAAAAAAAACGAAAAAAACACGCACAAAAAATTGATTCAAGGCTGCTGGTGTCGCCGCCGCCGGATCTGCTTGCTGGGCCAGTGCCTGTGGTTGTTGCTGGCGCTGCCTTTGCGCGCTTTTTGGATACTTTTTCTTTTTTTTTTGCTTTTTTTTTCTTTCTGGGTTGAACAACAATTTTCTGTGTGAGTTTTGTTGGAGGAGCGAGCGCTGGCCGCGGTTCGCGACGCTACTTTTTGGCTACGTTGCTTACAGTTGGGAGCGTTTTCAGACACTGAACAGCCGACGGAGCAACGGCGACGCAACCAGCGCGGGCAGAGCCTTCCGCCGCCTCGGCGGCAGCGACGCCGGCAGCGCCACAGTTTCACATCTTTTTCTGCTTTTTCTGTTTTTTCTTTTTTTTTCTTTTTTTTTCACTTTTTCCGTTCTTGGTTGCCGAAATTCCTATGCGCGCACACACAGATACACAGATACTCGGCTACTCCGCCAAGAGAGAGGCAAAGGCAGCAGCGGCAAAGCAAAGGCAAAGGCAAACGCAAAGGCAGCGGCTGAAGCAGAAGCAGAAGCAGAAGCTGAGGCAAAGACAAAGACAAGAGACTAAAGAAGCAGAGCGCATGGATTGCCGAAAATTTCGGTGAGCAAGTGAGCCAGCGAGCCAGCGAGCCAGCGAGCGAGTGAGTGAGTGAGTGAGAGTCGGTCGAGTGACTCTTTCTCGCTTTTGGTGATAAAAGTTAGAGCAGGGCTAGCGCTGTGAGACAGACACACATACGGATGGAATCTAAAATGGAGGTTTTCTAGTTCAGCTGGGTTATCGAAAAAGCTCGCGACCGGCATTCGTCACAATCTTCTAGGCTTTGGGGCCCAACTTCGAGGTGTCGAATGCCCCACGAAGGCGGAAACTTGCATCTAAACTTGTATCTAGTAGCACCCCTTGGCTGTAATCAAAATTCTCTGCACGATTACTAATTCTAGAAGATTTCGTATCTCAACTTGGTTAGATAATTGCCCCAGGATAGGCAGTCGTCTAACTTCGAGGTGTCGAATGTTCTACGAAGGCGGAAACTTGCATCTAAACTTGTATCTAGTAGTGACCCT
This sequence comes from Drosophila ironensis, assembly GCA_021223825.1. NCBI lineage: Eukaryota > Metazoa > Arthropoda > Insecta > Diptera > Drosophilidae > Drosophila > Drosophila ironensis. Next base: position 36,820 of record JAJJHQ010010290.1, read on the forward strand.
TAGCTGTAATCAAAATTATCTGCACCATTGGTAATTTTAGAAGATTTTCCATCTCAATTTGTTTAGACAATTGCGCCAGGATAAGCATTTATCTGTCCTAGGGCCCAACTTCGAGGTGTCGAAACTTCTATCTGGTAAATAATACTAAAAGTATTAAGGATATGTTCTAGATCCGAAGATTTGTATCCCTATTTGGTTAATTAACTGCGTTAGGATATTCATCTTAAATGCTTGGTATCTTAATAATATCACCAACAGTAAAACGTTTCTATAATCAAAACATTCTGCACGACCTGCGCTAAAGGATACCCTATTGTTGTGATGCTAAAACCACTAAAAGATTTAATAATATTTAATAATGAGAGCAAATTTTGTATCTAAATTTAGCTAGGTAGACAGCCAAAACCTATGCCATTTATAGTACCACTACCTTCTATAATCAAAACTTTCTGCACGACCTATGCTTAAAGATATACCTCAAGTTCACCTCAAGTTGATAAAACAATTGAGTTAGGATGGCCGGCCAAAGCCCTTTGCCATTAAAATTTGTATCTCAGTAGTACCACTAAAGTGATGTAGTTTCTATTGTCATAATTGTATGCACAATATTGTTATGCTGATAATAGGTACTACCAATTGTAGTAGCAATATGGTCAGCCTAAAGTGTTTTTATTTTAAATGACGACCTTCTGTTAACATAAAATTGTGGTGCTAATCCTACTAAAAGTAGCAACATATCCTTAATTTTTGAAGATTTTTTATCTTAATTTGGTTAAGAATTCTAAGATATTTTCCATATTTTTTGACTGGGATAAAACCTTGGCCGGAACTTAGTCTAAAACATAAGTTTTGCATAAGTTTTTGTTAGATGCATTTAGATACAATCTATCTCTATAAATTAAGTACTTCTCAAGCACGATGTTGCATGCAACATGCTGGAAAAGCATGATTGAAATACGATTTGTAACTTGTAACAGAGCAAACCTATTGGGACACACAGTGTATGAAGAAACCCCCAAAGGGCCACCCAAGCTATCCTGGAAAATTGGGATTTTTTGTGTTTTTGGTGATTTTTGTGGCTATAGCAAGGACACCGACTTGCGGTCCTAGCAACTTGAGACTTTGAGACTTGAGGCATACACATTTCACTCTCGTTTTCTGCGCGAAATTCACTCAAAAAAATTGGCTCAAAAAGAGGCGCGCGTGTTTGGCCCCCTCCCGCTCCTCGTCCTGGCTCCCCCAAAAGCACACACACACACGCACACGCGGAGAAAAGGGAAACCCGAAAGGAGCTGGGACGTGGAAGAGAGAGACGGAAGATGGATGGGCCAGGACCGTTGTTGAGTGGAGTGCGCGGCTCGCTCTCTTTTTTTGCTCTGCCGACGTCGCTGGCGACGTTGCCGAAAAAAGCGGCGCTTAAGCTCTGGAAACTGAAACTGAAAATGAAAAGGAATAGGAAAAGGAAGAAGGAAGCGGCAAAGGAAGTAAACGGCGAACTCACAAAAGCTGCTGCCTCTGTATACCGGCGTTGTGTTCGTTTTTTCTCCTTTTTTCCCCCCGCTTATTTCTTTTCTTTCTAAGAATAAAAAAATAACGCAAAAAGCAGCCGAATAATCAAAAAAAACCAAAAAAAAATGAAATGCGAGCAAGGAGCAAGGATCAGCGAGGCAGGGGAGGCAAAGAGCTTGGCCAAGGTGGGCAGGAGGAGGACGTAACCATAACCTTCAAATTTGGGTTTGCTAATTTCTGCTAGTTGGATAATTGCAAGGATATTGGATACCCAACAGACAAAAAAAGAAACAGGAAAAGAGGGAGAAAAAACAGGAATTCATCATAAAGTCAGAATCAAGTATCTTCAATAGTAAAAAATTAGCATTAAATGATTCGATTTGCAACAAATTCACAAGCTTAGATTTCAAAAACAATCATGTTGGAGTAGGGTAGACTTGATAGAAAAATCTTGATAGGAAGATCTTTACAAATAGAGTTGTAAATAGGCAATTAATTAACATGTATCTCTTTCGAAATTCAACAGTTTTAGCCATATATCGTCCTTTAGCTTCTTTATTTATCTGTTTAATGCAGCAAGGAAGTTCTAAAAGTGTAGCCTAACTTTAAGTTTCTCAGCAGTAAGCTTTTCCCATATTTCTACTCGAACGCTAGCTTTTCAAGCACCCTTGCGAATAAAATGAAAAGCATGCTAGGGGTCTCACTTGTTGAATGCAACGCTGCTGCACTTCTGACCCTTGACCCAATGCCTGCCCTGCCCTGCCCTGCCCTGCCCTGCACGTGTCGCAATCAAAATAAAAACAACGCCGGGCGGGGTGCTGCAGGGTCCAAAAGAAGGGTCCAAGGGGATGGACTGCAGCCGAAGGATTGCAGTTGTTGAAGGTGACATTAATTGACGTTTAATAGGCCTCATCTCTCGTCGCCTAAATCGCAAGAATACAACACAATACAAGGCAAAAGGGTTCGCCGTGCCTCTAAATTAGTTCTACCCCGCAGTGGCAGCCTCTTCGGCACCGCATTCGCATTCGCATCCTTTCGGACCCTCAGTCCTCTGCCAATTTGAGGTGGCGAGGCTTGAAAAGATTTCCTGCAACAAAAGTGCATCGCATCGCATCGCTTTGCGTCGCCTCGCCTCGCCTCGCCTCGCGTCGCGTCGCGTTGGGCTTTAAAAGGGGCTTTTAGAGGGTGAAAATTCGCCTGGAAACGACGCCGCCGCCACCACCACCACCACCACCACATCCGCATCTTGCGCGAGGGTTAGTGGCGATTCCTGCGGTTGCAACATCATCCCAGTTTAACCCCTGCCCTCGGCAACACGCCCTCCGTTTCGCCTTTTTTTGAGTTTTCAGACCACTCAACGCCCACAGCGAATGGCGAAAAGCCTGTTGCAGTGTGTTGCTGCCACAAAATGGCGCGCGCGCAGCAAAGTGCAGCAGAGGACAACCCCTGGCAAGTATGCAACACGGGCCACCCATCCACCCATCCATCCATCCATCCATCCACCCACCCACTGCAGGGGCAGGCAAAGCGAGAGAGCGAATGCGACCGAGTAGGGGGGTTTGGCGAGTCCTGCGAATGAAATCGCCGACCGTTGCCCGGGGAGGGGGTCCTGCAGGTGCCGAGGGCGGTGGTTGTTGCAAGCTTTTTGCATGCTGTTTGCTGCTTTCCTGCCTGCCACATTGCAATGGCGAAAAGTGCAACAGTTCAAGCATCTTGCCGCAATTTGTCGAAGGGTGGTTCTGCTGAAAAAAACACTGCCCTTTTCTAGCCAAGATCATTGGTCATAAATCGAAATGATTGATGATGATTGGCTACCAGGTTGCTTATGCTGATTATGTTTGGTATGTGCAGAAAGTGCCATGGCAACAATTCAAGCATCTTGCCACAATTTGCGGAAGAAGCTGAAGCAAGTGCCCACGGAAATATGCAAGATCTTTGGTCAAAAATATTCCTTTACATCGAAATGATTGATGATTGGTTGCTGAGTATGGGCAGAAAATGCTCTGAAACTCCCGGGAAACCCCTTTAACAAAGGACACCCGATATTTCCAACAAAAAAATCCTAAAGTCAGCTATCAAAGATTTGGTTTTACTTTTAGTCCAAACCCATGACGGGCCGTGGTCTATAAATCAAATCGCGTAAGAGTTCCAGGGATGTTTGGATAATTCGCAGACCCACGTTGCTTGGGCATCCAGCATTTTCTCGTTTATAATTCGTATATATGCGCACATATATATATATGAAATTTGTATATATATCCTGACTATCGCACACAGGACATTGAACAATTGAACGCAAAATGCCAGCGAGGAGGGCAGCCGGCGAGGCAGGGGAAGCGGAAAGAATTCGGGGGTGAGCGCTCGTTTGGCTACAGGACACCTCGAAAAAGGACTAGATAAGGAGTGCGAAAGGGAGGGCGGATGAGCAGGAGCCAAGAGCAAGGGCAGAGCAGCGGTGGCAGGAGCAGGAGCAGGAGCAGGAGCGGCCAGGCAACCAGCTGCGAAATGCGAAAGCTGCCAGCGCCGTCTGCCTGCCTACCTAAGCTTTCTAAGAGAGAGGGCCCTAAGGCTGAAGACTCAAGGACAACATCGCATCACACACGGCAGCGCTTCAAAGGAGTCTAACCTTAACCTAACGCTAACGAGGTACAGTCGACAGATCGTCAGGCTCTCAGGCAAATCACGATAATCGTAGACACGACACACTCTACCGAGGGAGGCTCTCGGCGCGAAATGGGATCAAATGAACACACTCGTAACATACTTGTGTAGAAATACTTTCAGTAGATCCAGCAGGCCTCAAAATGTTACCCCAAAAGTCTAGATTCTATTATACATTGTATTTGATTGCTTTACTTCAAGGATGAAGCTTGAAGTCTGTCAAGTTCTCTTAAATCAAATAAACTATTGTTAAAAGCAATCACTAAACGTTATTATAATGCTTCGTACTATAGTATGTTTTAATATTTAATCAATGTGTACCAGTAAGTTCTCTAGTTGCTAGCTTTTAAAATCCTTTAAACTATTTCCCTTTTGAAATGCTTTAAGTTACAGAGGTGACCGATTAAAATGAGGAAAAATGTGCAGGACAGACATGAAAATGGGGTGGATTTTGGAAGGTAGATATGATAAGGTTGCAAAAGGAAAAGCGGAAGAGACGCAAAAGGAATCAGAAGGTGGAATCATCAACAGAAAGTAGTGCACTTTCTGAGGAGCTTTCATTTGGGTTCCTAAATCTCTGGAGTAATCATATCAATTGAGGTCAACTAAAGGTTTTAAGGAAAAATACAATGTAGCCGGCAATGGTGCGATTGCGGGACACTCTCGAATGACCTGGATGGCCCTCAAAGGACACAAATAGATTAGATGATGGCCACAAGTGGCCTGTGTGGCCTGTGTGGCCTGTGTGGCCTGTGTGGCCCGTGTGACTGGAGTGGCCTGTGTGGCATGTGCATGCAACGCGAGTGGGAGTGGGTCATCTGATGCGGATACTTACGGATTTATTTGGATCCAAAGCGACTGGTTGGTGGGCAGTGAAAACGGGGCTATGGCTGCTCCAGCGGGTCCAGAATCTTGATCGGCGTTTGGTGTTCTTCGTGTGGAGCTGCTTGCTATCTGTTATCTGTTAAACGATTGGGGATTAGGGCTTGTCTTGAAGGATGATTCGTATTGATTGGGTGGGGGCAGTGGTAATGGGTAATGGGTAAGGGGTAATGGGTCCTGTTCAGAGTCCTGTCGCATCTGCTGCAGCAGCTCTCCCTCGCAAAAGGATCTTTCACGGACCACTGATGGGTGACGGTGACGACAGGAGACAGTTCCAGTATGTGGGTGCGTATTAGCAAGGATCAAAGGATAGTGGGTTCGAGTCTAGTCGGTTTCAGGAATTTTTATTGGGAGCCGAAAATTGTGTGAATGTCTGGGACTGATCGAATATTTGTGTTTTCCTGTTTCGTTGTTTACTGATTTTGAATACTGAATTTTGGATTTTGAATTTTGTTCGTGTCCCCTTTGCTCCTCCTTTCTATCTTTCTATCTCCCTGTCTATCCGTTTTCCTCCTTCGTTTTCGTCTTTTCCGTTTTGTGGTTGTCCGGTTCGGGGTTCGGTTAGGATCGGTTCGGTTCGGCTTTTGTTTTTCCTTTTTTTTTTTTGCTGTCTGTTCCTGTGGGTCTGTGTGAGCGTATATTTCTGATTTTGGTTAAATTTTTATGTTTTTTTTTTGTTTTGTTGAGCGAGAAAAAAATTTGAAACTGAATAGTGAGAAAGTGAAAATTTGTAGGGCAGCCCGTTGACAGGATCGGAAATGTTTTCTGGGATGGGGCCGAGTGGGCCTCAAGAACTCAAGAACTTGAAACTTTGTATCCTTTAGCTTGGCAGTACTATATACTTAAATCAACCAAATAATAGTTTGCAAATCAGAATTTCACGATGGTATTTACAATATCCGGTTTCAAGTGCATGCACAATATAACATGGTATCTAAAATACATATATCCCATCTATTTGGAAATTTGGCTTTGAAAGTCACTGTATTTTGATCCAGGAGCTGTAAGGACTGTGGGTAAAAGCTTAGACAGGATGTGGAAGGCATTGTCTGCCCAGATGGCAGCATAAAAATTAAGTTCGTCCTTAATTTTTCAATTACAAACAATTCGGGCTTGGGGCTTTTTGATAATGTCGATGGCGTTTTTATTTGCTTTGGGCTTATTGATTTTTTTTCGTATGTGACAGCTTTGTGGGCGGTATTTGTGGGGGTTGATGTGGGCGGTGTTGGTCGGGGGAGGGGTGGGT